>JZKD02S1353917.1:126360-167470 GCA_000966675.3 Picea glauca | reverse complement strand
CGAAATTCAAGGGAGGATAAATTCTTTTGATGATGATTTCTAAGGTATGTTATTTACAGGTCATCTCACCATTTTTGCAATAACTTTGTTTATAGAATTATTCAGGCCATGAAATTGGAATTTCATTGAGGAAACATATCCAAGTAGTTGTGATACAAATTTCAGCTTGTGGGTCGTTGTATTTTTGGAGTTACATGTCGTGGAAAATTGGGTTTGTGGCTAGTCCTGAAACTACTCTAAAACATGTGTTTCAGGTAAAAACATCATAACTTCTTCATAACATATCCAAATTTAGTAAGACCAAATGTATTGGTTAGAGTATAGTATGTAGCATTCTTTGTATAATTTTCAGATCCATACAACAAATATTTTGTGCGAGGCACGCTCTACAAGTTCACTCTCTAGAGTAAGCCAGAATTCAGCAAGGTATGCCATTTTTCTATAACTTCTTTTCTGAGATGTTCCAAGTAGTGAAATATGGAGGAATTGCATAAAATACACTGAAGAACATTGTGTACCATTTTCATATCTTTATTAATTACAGGTACATAGTTATGATTATTGCAAGTTAGAGTTGTTGACTAATCCAAAATTAGTCATGTGAGACTAAAGTAAAGTTTGATAAAATGCTAGTCTCTTGCTGTTAAAGTTAAGGAAGGTTTTCAGGTTTTTGATCATATACACCAGGTCTATTACAGAGTTGCAAATCACATTTGGATGATGAAATTAATTAGGGCTTTTGGTTGAGGTATGTTACAGATAGAAGTTGTATAACAGTGAGGTTGTGGTACATGGTTTGATGTTATGGTTTATAGTATTTGGTTATGGATAGTGTGATGTATTGCTAGAGAACTTTTTATGGTTATATTGGTATATGTATTTGTTATATGGTTGAGGTACATGGTTGAGACAAGTAGTAGATGAGTTGGCACATACATGAGGTGTATAGTTGATGGTGTTGGTACATCTTGATGACTCATAGTTTATGTGTATTTGATGCATGATTGATACATATTTGGTGCATGGTTGATGCACTCATTGATGGTACAGGTTGAGGTACAGGTTGGTGTATGGTTGATGTACTTATTTATGGTACAGTTTGATTACAGGTTGTTTGGACAAGTTATTGTGACAGGTTATTTGTACAGGTTTGATGCATGGTTGATGCATTTTTTTATGATACAGGTTGATGTATGATACATGTTGGCACAAGTTATTGGTACAGGTTGTTACAGGTTGATTGGTACAGGTTTACAGCAGTATATCTCACAGTGATAGTATGACAGTGGTTCCATCATTCTACTTCTACGTCAGGGCGGTTGGATGGGGCAAGGACATGTGGTTGTAGCCACCTTTCAGTTGTAGCCGAAGAACATAGGGGGTTGTAGCCAAAGAATTGGGGAGTTGGAGCTTCCCTCGAGTTCTAACTTTAGAAAATAGGGGGTTGTAGCCTCCTTCTGGTTGTATCCATAGAAGTGGGGAGTTGGAGCTTCCTTCGGGTTGTAGCCTGAGACACTAGGGGGTTGGAGCCTCCTTCCGGTTGCAATTGGAAAACAAAGGAATTTGGTGCTTCCAAGGAATGCAATTCCTAAATACATATAACAAAAAAGCATTATGTGGTTTTCTCTCACTTTAGGTTTCCATGTAAAACATTGGTGTACTGTGTATGTGTATGATTTTTCATTTGTTCATTGTTTATTTACTCTGCAACTATTGGATGATAATTCTACCTTGATATAACACTTGAATTTTGTGGTTAAAAATGATTGAATTGCTCTATTATTGATTCTCCCACCCTCTCAATAATCCAACAATTGGTATCAGAGCTGGTTCCTTCAGGAAACAGTTTAACCACTGGAAGGAGATCATGGATTATTCTGAGAATGGAGTACCAATGCTTAATGGTCATAATGGTTTTAAGTATGAGATGTGGAGCAGAAGGATGAAAGTATTTTTACAGGCACAGGGACATTATATTTGGCTATCAGTTGTTACANGATATGATAGTTCAAAAAGGGAAAAGACTGCAACCAAGAAGGAATTGAAGAAGAATAACAAAATAGTAATGGATTTAATCTAGGAAGGATTACCTAATCCAGTAAGAGAAAAGGTTGGTAAATTTTCATCAGCCAAAGAACTTTGGGATAAGTTACATGACATATATTCTTCACCCATCGCAGATTCAGAAAATGTCAAAGACGATGTAAATACAGATCAAGAAGAATTATGTTCACCGTGTCAAACAGATTGAGAAGATGAACAATACATAATCACCAGAGGTATGTTTTTTTGTTTTAATTGTGAAAAATGCGAACATCTTGAAATAGAATGCCATGAAGGAAATGACACAAAAAAACTAATTGAAAAGGAAGACAATTATGAAGTAGAATTGATTAGTGCCTTAAATGAACAAAGAGAAGAAAAAAAGTCACTCAAGAAAGAATTGATGAAACAAAAGGAAAGTGTTCACATTTTTTAAGAAGCCCAACAGGTCATTGAGAAAACTTAAGAACTCAGCTAGAAGAATCCAGAAAGATCAAAGAAAATCTTGAATATCAAAAGTAGTATTTGGAAGCCAACATAGAAGCACAGAAGGAAGAAGCAGAAATGAGAGAGAATATATTGACAGATCATCTTAAGGAAATAACTAACGATCTAAAAAATCTTGAGGCATAGTTTGGTCAATAAGAGAAATGACTTGAAGAAGAAATAATCACATTAAAAAGTTAGCTTGAAGAAGCGAAAAGAATAGAACAAGTCTTGAAGTCTCAAATAATGAAGAAAGAAGAAGAGGTTTAGAATCTTGAAGAAGAAGTTGTCACATTGAGAAGTAAAATCGTCAAGATTGACAAGAACGTTGAAGAGACAGAAACATCCACATCAGTTATAGAGAATGAAGAGAAGCACTCTAGGTTGCTAGAAAATGAGAATGAAGAAAATAGAAAAGAGTTATGCAGAAGCACTCAAAGGAAGGAATCATGGTCAACCAAAATCTAAGAATACTATTGAAGATACATCTTCAAGAAGACCATCCATGTTCAAGCCACAAAGAAGCTTCAATCATGATCATGATCAGTCAAGGAAAAAATTCAAAAGGACTATGCCACACATAAGATCATTCACTTCCACGTATGAAAATTTATTTTATGGTCATTTTTTTTATTGTACTAACTTTGGACATAAGGTTGTAGATTGCAGGGATTATAAAAGACATGTTCAAGCAAGAAGTGTCTATGTGGACCCACGTAACATTGAATGTTACAAATTTCATAACTATGGACACATAGCTAGTGATTGTAGAAGCATGATCGATACTTCCATGAAAGAGAACACTAATATCAGATATAATAAAGTATGGATAAGAAAACACGAAGAACAAGTGAACAAAGACCAGGTCCCAAGGATCGCAAGATTGGTAATAAAATGAGATAAAGAAAATTCTACAAAGAAAAAGGAAGATGTCAGATACAGAAAGGTTTGGAAAACAACTAAAAGAAAATAAGGACAGGTAAATAAGGAAGAGGTTCAAGAGATTGTACTTTTAGGCATCGTAGTGAAAGAAGAATCCACGGACAGAAAGAAAGAAGTTAGAGCTCAGAGAGATGATGAATCTACCAATGAAGATGATGATGAATACACATCCGAGCAGAAATTATTCTGAGCCATCTGGCTTAGAGACTCCCATGTAATATGAATATTAGACAAGGGGAGTCTATGCGATAGCTGTGACAGACCAAAGAACCATCATTCGAGCAGCTTGCAGAGTTTGAGTAGACAGATACAGAGCAGACAATAGGGATGATTTTAGGGGCTAAATTTCACTCATGGGCTAATTTTCCATGGTTTTTCCCAAAAAATGATTCGTCATTCTAAAAATGATTCGCCCAAATTCTATAGGATAATATTATTTTACCTTAAAAATGGCCAAAATTTTATACAAATTATACAAAATCCTTAGAAATTTGAATATTTTTACAAAAATATCACCAAACATTAATAGTTGGCATATGAAGGATTCATAAGATTCGCCAAGGTTTATACATTTTAAAATAAATTTCCATCCTTAAAATCATCCATGGCAGACAATTAGCAAAAGTACAATCAGTTGTAGTAGTGAAGACTTCATGATAGTATAGTGATAAATGGTTCAGTATTATGGACAGTTGTGTAGTAGAGTCTTGGAAAATATGGACAGATATGGATTTGTAAGTACACTTAGAAGGTTTGGATAGATATATGACAGTGGACGAGAGAATGGATTCATAGATTGGTTCAGAGAGTGGTTCGGAGACAAAGGAAAATTATCATAATGGATGATAATTACACAAGAAATGGCTCAAACAATGCTAATGGATTCCAAATTGACATATATTTTTTGGATGCATGTAGTGCATACAACAGTTCACATTCAAACAGAGTAATGCTCATAAACAACACTGACAAAACTCCCTACAAGCTATGGAAAGGAAGACCGGCAAATGTGAAGCACTTCAGAGTATTTGGAAGCAAATGCTACATCAAAAGAGAAGATGGTAGAATGAGAAAGTTTGACTCTTGTGTGGAMAAAGGAGTACTTGTTKTTTACTCAAGTACAAGGAAAGCATACAAGTGTTACAATCTGAGATTGAACAAAGTTGTGGAAAGCATCAATGTAACAATTGATGAAACAKGTAGACGAGAATTAAAGGAAGAAGAAAATGAATCAATGAAACARCTTTACGAAGAAGAAGCAAAAGATGAAGAAGAGGTAGAATGGGAAGATGAATAGGATCAGACAGAAGTAGAAGATAAAGTTTAGCAAGTGCCTCCAAATACACCCARCAAACGAGTACCGAAGAATCATCCTTTAGATCAGATTATCGRAAACAAAGATGCAAGAGTTGAGAATTTGTTCACCAGAACAAACGCACCTAGCACTCTCATCTATGATTTAACCAAATAGTTTTGAAGAGGCCAGCAAAGATGAATTTTAGAATAAGGCCATGGATGAAGAATTGGATCAAATAGAGAAAAATGACACTTGGGAATTGGTTCCAAGACCAAAGAATAAGAATGTGATTGGCACAAAGTGGGTATTCAAAAATAAATTGAATGAAGATGGACATGTTACAAGGAACAAAGCTAGATTGGTATGTAAAGGATACACGCRGGTTGAAGGAATTGACTTTGAAGAGACATTTTCCCCAGTTTCCAGAATAGAAKCAATCCGATTKCTTTTAGCTTATGCATGCACCAAGAATATTGAAGTGTATCATATGGAYGTGAAATCATCTTTTCTAAATGGGGAACTTGAAGAAGAAGTATACATCGAACAACCAGAAGAATTTCAGTTGTCAGAGAACGTAGATTACGTGTGYAAATTGAAGAAGGCCTTGTATGGTCTAAAATAAGCTCCTAGAGCATGGTACTCTAGACTGGATAAATATCTATAGCAGACAGGGTTCAGAAAAGGAAGTGCAAACAACAACCTCTACATCAAGGTAACTCAAGATAATATTTTATTAATAGAAATTTATTTTGATGATATTATTTTTGGAAGAAATGATGACAGGTTAAGCCATAAATTTGCAAAGGATATGTAGAATGAATTTGAAATTTCATTACTCGGAGAACTATCCTCCATTCTAGGTCTTCATATACATCAAAGAAACCAAGGAATTTTTATTTCTCAAACTAAGTATATGAGAGAAATTCTAAAGAGGTTCAGAATGGAAGATTTCAAACCAGTTACCACTCCTATGCAAACCAGTTGCAAGTTGAGAAAAGATGATGATTCAAAGTCTACAGACTAGAGGCAATACAGGTCAATGATCAGTAGCTTACTATATGTGATAGCATCCAAACCAGATGTAATACAGGCAGTTGGACAGGTGACACGATTTCAAGAAGCACCAAAGGAATCACATGTATTATCGGTAAAGAGGATTTTTAGATATATCAAAGGAATAGAGGATTTTGGATTATGGAATCCAAAAGGAAAGGATCTATCACTTATTGTCTACACAGATGAAAATTGGGCAGGTTGTATTGATGACCGACGAAGCACTAGTGGAGCAGTGTTCTACTTGGGTGATTGTTTAGTATCTTGGCTAAGAAAGAAACATTCAACAGTATCTTTATCTACAGCTGAAGCAGAGTATATTGCAGCAGCAAGATGTTGTACACATGTTCTATGAATGAAACAAACTCTGAGAGATATACAGGTTGAGTATGATGAGCCCATTCCAATATATTTTGATAATACAAGCACCATTAGTATCTCAAAGAACCCGGTAGTGCACTCCAAGATGAAGCACATTCCAATCAAGTATCACTTTCTACGAGAACAGGTTGAAGAGAAGAAAATTAGAGTTAAATATGTGGGCACAAAACAACAAGTGACGGACATCTTTACAGAACCGCTTCCACGGGAAGCCTTTGAGTATTTTTGCCAGAGACTCAGAGTAATTTCTACTCCAAAATGAATGTTTTTGAATGCTTATATTATATGTCTTATATATACATGAGGAAGCACCATAAAGAGGATAGTTCAAGTTGTGAGATCAATTTCACGAAGAGTTTGGTTAGGGGGAGTATCCCCAAGGACATTTCAGTTAGGGGGAGTAGCCCCAGATGGAAACATACCTTTGTCATTGATGACAAAGGGGGGGATATTTATCAGATGCAGGGCACATAGGCATGGTTCCAGGGGGAGCGATGGTCATAGGGGGAGCATGAGTGATATGAAATCAATATTGCATCAGAGTGTTGCCATCAATACCAAAGGGGGAGATTTTTAATTAATTGGGTTGGTTTTCATTGATGTCAACCCTTGAATAAATACTGGTAGCAAATTATGGTAGCACAAAGGTCTGGGTAATGGACCCAAGTTTGTTTGATGGATAATGGTATGAGTTTTGATATATTTGCAAGTAAGACTAGACTATATGGATAGTACATTTTCGGTGGTATGTGTAATGTCACATAACTCCTCACAGTTAGAGAGTTATGGCCATGTGAAGTTAGAGAACCCTCATGAGTCATCTAGAATCCCCAAAAGGTCAAAGTAGTCAAAGTGTTTGCAAAGAAGAAATTATTTAAATAATAAAGTGAAGTGATGAGTGTACTATAAGTCAAAGAGGATACAAAATAAATTATTTAAATAATAAAGTTAATGGATAAATTATTAAGTGGACAAGTGGTTAGAAGTGGGTTAACCCTTAAATAAGGAAAGTGGGTTAAGATGGTTAAAAGGTAACCCCTTGAGGAAGCTACATGAAATTATAAATAAGAGGCAAGGATCTCTCATTTTAATCACACTTAATCATATTAAATATCTACAATTGACTGAAGTAACTAATGGATATCTAAGCCTAATTTCATAGGGAAGGTGAAGTAAAGAAGTCTGAAATTCAAGGGAGGATAAATTCTTTTGATGATGCTTACTAAGGTATGTTATTTACAGGTCATCCCACCGTTTTCGCAATAAAAAAAATTATAGAATGATTCAGGCCGTGAAATTGGGAGGCCATTGAGGAAACATATCCAAGTATCTGTGATACAAATTTCATCTTGTGCATTGTTGTGTTTTTGGAGTTACACGCCGTGTAAAATAGGGTTTGTGCCTAGTCTTGAAACTACTCTAAAACAAGTGTTTCGGGTAAAAATTCCATAACTTATTCATAACAGATCCAAATTCAGTAAGACCAAATGTATTGGTTAGAGTACATTATGCAGTATTCTGTATATAATTTTCAGATCCATACAACAAACATTTTGTGTGGGGCACGCTCTACAAGTTCGCTCTCTTGAGTAATCCATGATTTAGCAAGGTATGTCATTTTTGCTATAACTCATTTTCTGAGAGGTTCCAAGTAGTGAAATATGGAGGGCTTTCATAAAAGACATTGAATAACATTGTGTACCATTTTCAGATCTTTATTCATTACAGGTACATAGTTACAATTATTGCAAGTTAGGATTATTGACTAATCAAAAATTAGTCATGTGAGACTAAAGTAAAGTTTGATAAAATGCTAGTATCTTGTTGTTAAAGTTAAGGAAGTTGGTTTTCAGGTATGTGATCATATACACCAGGTCTATTACAGAGTTACAAATCAGATTTGGATGATGAAATTGATGAGGGTTTTTTGTTGAGGTGTGTTACAGATAGAGGTTGTATAATAATGAGGTTGTGGTACATAGTTTTATGTAATGGTTGATGGTATTTGGTTATGGATAGTGTGATGTCTTGCTAGATAAATTTTGATGGTTATATTGGTATATGGTTGAGGCACATGGTGGGTACATGGTTGAGACAAGTAGTTGATGAGTTGGCACATACATGAGGTGTATAGTTTATGATGTTGGTACATCTTGATGAGTCAAAGTTTATGTGTATTTGATGCATGATTGGTACATACTTGGTGCATGGTTGATGCACTCGTTGATGGTACAGGTTGGTGCATGGTTGAGCACTTGTTTATGGTATAGTTTGATTACAGGTTGTTTGGACAGGTTATTGTGACAGGTTATTTGTACAGGTTTGGTGCATGGTTGATGCATTTATTTATGGTATAGGTTCAGGTACAGGTTGATGTATGGTACATGTTGGAACAAGTTAGTGGTACAGGTTGTTACAGGTTGATTGGTATAGGTTTACAGAAGTATATCTCATAGTGATAGTGTGATAGTGGTTCCATCATTCTACTTCTACGTCAGGGTGGTTGGATGGGGCAAGGACAGGTGGTTGTAGCCACCTTTCAGTTGTAGTCGAAGAACATATGAGGTTGTAGCCTCCTTCTGGTTGTAGCCAGAGAATTGGGGAGTTGGAGCTTCCCTCAGGTTGTAGCCTAAAAAACTAGGGGCTTGTAGCCTCCTTCTGGTTGTAGCAATGAGAATTGGGGAGTTTGAGCTTCCTTCAGATTGTAGCCTGAGAAACTAGGGGGTTGGAGCCTCCTTCCAGTTGCAATTGGAAAACAAAGGAAGTTGGTACTTCCAATGAATGTAATTCTTAAAGACATATAAGAAAAAGTGTTTCGTGGTTTTCTCCTGCTTTGGGTTTCCACGTAAAACATTGGTGTACTGTGTATGTGTATGATTGCTCATTTGTTCATTGTTTATTTACTCTGCAACTATTGGATGATAATGCTACATTGATATAACACTTGCATTTTGTGGTTAAAAACGATTGAATTTCTCTATTATTGATTCACCCCCCTCTCAGTAATCCAACACATGACGTCACCCTTGAATATGAAATTAGGGTTTAATTGTTGTCATTTATGTAAAAAAMTGGATTTTAATGTAATTTGGCCATGTYGGYTTTTTTATGACCTAATTGTAATTAAAGGTCATTGATATTGTATGAATAAGAGATAAAACTCTCATTGTATTCATCATCGCTCATCACACAAGTGTGTGGTCTGAAATTCGGTCCTCTTTAAGGGTTATTGGCTAAAACTGAGTGGTGTGCAACTTCTTGGAGAGACATTTTTGGTGTACCTTGGTTATTTTTCATGGTGGAAAATCTTCAACTAGGGTTTGAGCTTGATTATTCTTGGTGAAGTAAGTACAAAATATGCATTTATTTATTTTGAATGAATGCTTATGGTGAATTTTACTTGTTTCATATTAAAGATTATGAAATTTCTTGCTTGAAACCCTAGGAGAAAGACATAAGTTATTATTTTTTTCTCTATAATTTTCCACTTGTTTAAATTTCTCAAAGAGTACCTTATCTAGAAGTAGATACTATAGCCCTACAATTGTAGCACTCTAGTAACCCTACTTACATTTCCTGTTGCATATTTTATTTCAAAATTGTCTAAGGAAAAGAGAAATCGCTAAGGCCTAAGTTTCCTTACTTTCTAGAAATTATCTCTTGGACTTGGATGTTTGAGGCCTTGGGCTACCAACACCTCTTTTATCTACTCCATATATTTTTTACCAAGTATTATCATTGCTATTTTCCTCTAATATTTTTTGCTGCCATCATTGACTCCATTACCCTAGAAGGCACTAGTCTATTCACTACAAGCGATTGATTGATCAAACTTCTTTCAAACTATCTTCTTTGGAACATCCACTAACTCCTACTAACCTTAATTTATCATAATTAACTAACTAACTTGTTGTTGTTGTAAAATATTTCTACAACCATCTAACAGCGGCAAATTAACCTCAAAAGTGACATATATTGCTAGCTAGACATTGCTAAATTTGCTTGTGACTATCTAATATCAATTTTCCTAGTTAAAGCTATCTTTCCTAGTCTTTTCTCAAGCATTTTGAAGCATAATTATTTTGTTTGTTACAAATTTATCATTGTTGTTGTAAATTGTTGTACTGTTGTAATTTTATATCAGCTAGTCTATTTCTCAAGAATTCATTGTCTTATGAAGCATTGACATCATTTTGGTACTTGGAAAGTGCCCTTTTTCTATTTTGTTGCCTTGTTCTAGGAAGGTACATGTCATTTATCTTTTTCTTCATCTCTATAAGACACAAAGAACCCTGGATATTGAGTGACTTGTGAGAGGGGGGGGACTTTCTTGTCTTATCCTTCTCAAACCATCAGGTCATTGGGGACGTCTCCCCTGGGGTACATTGATATACTCCTAAATAGAAAGGGGTTTCCTATTAAGGTGACAGTGATAGGACACCCCCTGTTTCACCAATATTGTATCTACTTGCTTTGGTATTTAGGCAAGTACAGATTGTATGATAACGTGAACCATTTTTGTAGGGGATATGTGCACGAGAGAAGTTACCAGACTTTGATAGACTATGGGTTGATTGTATTCAGGAGGAGACATGGTTATCCTCCAAGGATGATTTGGATGGTGCGATGAAGAGTAGAAACGATGAGAACCATACCCTTGCAGCCTGCACTAGGAAGGGCATAAGAGGTTCTCCAGGAAAATAAATTTCTCCAGGGAGAAGGGCTTCTCCCGAGAGAGAAGCATCTCCAAAGCCAAGATGAAAGAAGGATATTAGAAAGATCATATGTTTTGAGTGTCATGACTATGGTCACTATGCTTCATAGTTTCCACACTAGAAGGGAAGGGAAAGAAGGTAGCAGTCATCAACAACAGAGTTTGATGAGGTTGTAGATAGGTTCCAAAGGGAGATCTTGTTGGTCTCCACCCTTTTAAGTACAATTTCCAGTAAGGGGACTTGGTTGGTGGATGATGGAATATCTTTCCATACGGGAGGTGCATGAGATTTATATGGCACTATCATAGAGACTAGCTCATAGTTGTGTGTGAAGCTTGGTACGAGTTCCAAGCATGCAGTACGAGGATCTGGTACAATATCGTTTTGATTGAAGACAGATGAGGTGATGAGGGTTTCAAGTGTGTTATATGTGCAAGAACTCGGGAGGAGTGTGTTAGGCACCAGATATATTATAATAGAAGAAAACAACAATATTGCAGTGAATATTAATGGAATAACAACATAGAATAGAAATACAGCAGCGGAATAGCAGAATATATGGAACCACAACACCAAAATAATACCTTTATTAATAGGAAGCAATGTTCACTTGCCTCTTCAAGGGGGAAACCTCCAGCAGAGGAGAGCTCGATGCTAATAATTCTCAAGACAAATCCCTCTCATACCTTCTAATCTTATTTATACTAATTCTATCTTCTAAAGAACATTCTATAGGAAGATCTTTCAAGAAGTGGAGGCTTCTATTAGGTATTCTTACATTGACTTGTTCATATTTATTAAATAGGCCTTATTAACTAGTATCATCCTTTATTACATGGAAATATATTATTCTACCTACATGAATCGAATATTGAGAGGAAGGGATACCACATATTATTTCGATATGGACAGGTGTTGTTTGTGCCTAGATGATCTAGCTTCATATCAATAGTGGTTCTCAGAGTTATAGAGGAAAACCTATATAGGTTGAGGGGAAAACAGTAGCAGGGAGACATATAAGGAGGCATAGGTGGCTCCACCAGTTGTGAGATAGGCAGCACCACCAGTAGCACAGGTTCAGAGGGAGAAGGTATCTCCACCATTGGTACAAAATCAGAGGGAGACAGAGTTCAAAGGGAGTCATCCCTCACAATCTAGTAGGGAGGAGAAACCTCCCAAGAATATTCAGAGATAGTTGGACTTCAGAGTCAAGAGAATCAGAGGGAGCATCACTCATCCAGAGGGATTCTAACTTCAGGTACATATGGAAGAGAGGAGTCTTCCAAGAAGGTGTCATGTGTTGATGGGGATAGATAGGAGGCTCTGAAGCAGGAATCTTATAAGAGCAGTATATCCTCCATAGAGGACCCATTTGTTAGAGTTGGATTTGCCTCCGTGAATGAGGGAGAAACTAGTGAAGAGGATCGAACAAAAGGATTTACTTCAATGACCGAGGATGCAGCCAATCAGAAGGATTGGAGAGAAAGATTTTCTTCGGTGGAAGAGGGAGCATCCAATCAGGAGTTAGAGATACTTCTAGTGTGGGAGACAGAGGTACATCCAGATAATGATGGATGGGATACATCCCTCGCTAAGAAGGATTGTTGGTGATATTGTGGATTTGGGAGGTATTCCCACAAGAGGCCAAGGTGTCAGGCATTAGGGAATCTTCGTTGGCACCAGTTTATCCTTTTCTTTTTAGTGAAATTGGCCATGGAGTGATGCTAGGGCCTCATGGGAAATTCGATGGGCTTTGTGGACTTGTGATGGGGTGTCACACCCACAAATAGGATTAAAATATTCTTATTAATTGTTGAGTTTAGAAGGGGTACCTAAACTCACTCATTGGTCTTGTATATAAAGGAGAGAGATGATTGTGACATTTCGTTATTGGGGTGACATGATGGAGTTGGCATAAGTGAGTCTGCACTTGTGTCAAGGATCTTGGTGATTTTAGCTAGGGAATTTTTGCAACTATGGAAAATCTATCCTAGGGTTAAGGACTCTCTATTTTCTATTCTTGGCAAGAAAATCACATAGCACGTGTAGGGGGGAGAGGCAGTCGTAGAAGGAAGAAATCATATGAGGGGAGTGAATTGTATGGAATTTTTCTTATAGATTTAGATTTTYGTACATGTACGCGGGTTGTAGTGGGAACAGTCACGTACGTATGCGGGTTGTAGTGGGAACAGTCACGTACGTACACGGGTTGTAGTGGGAACAGTCACGTACGTACGCGGGTTGTAGTGGGAACAGTCACGTACGTACGCGGGTTGCAATGGGAACAGACACGTATATACATGGGTTCCAGTAGGGAAAGTCACGTACCTCCATACATGGTTTTTGGGTAAGAGCAGGCATGTTCAGGATGACATTAGCAGTGATATGGCTGACGTCAACAAGTCGTACAGGTGGTCTGCAACAGATTTGTGGGCAGAGGAAATTTTCGTGGATTTTTTGAGGTTTGGTTTGTTGATTTTTCTAGTTATTGGAGGACAAGGTTGTCCTCATATTTTGGTTTATTTGTATTGGCTAGGAGGGATAGTTTTCCCTCATAATTTATGAAATTGACAAAATTTGCAAAATAGAAATTTTATGTCTCATGTGTTGATGATTCATGTATGATATTGTTGTTTCCACTGTTATATTTTTGTCATAATTTTAGTGCAAAGTTGTTAAGTGATAACAGCTAGAGTTTATTGTTAGATCACTAGGAAGTAATTTTCAGATATGAAATTAGTAACATAAGTTGCATGTGAAAATTGACATAGTGGTCAACGATGATTGTTGGTGGTGAATTTATGAGACACTTTATTTTTTATGTTGTTTTATTCTTTAGTTCAAACCAGGAAACCCCCGGTATTCAGGTTTCCTTTCTATGTGCTAGTCTCTAGTGACGGTTTTTATGTTCCATTTCTACTTAATGAAAACATATTTTATATTTTTCTACTTGTCTATTTTAAATTTAGAATTGGGAATTTATGTTTGGGGATAACATGGTATGGTTCTCCTTTATGTGGTCAATTGCATAGTTTATTTGGGATAGATATGGATAGCTCAGATTTGAAAGAAGCTCGAAAAGTATTCTCACGGCATGAAGAAATTACTCAGGAAAATAGAAACACCCTTCTTCATATTTCTTCGAAGATTTCGGAATTGGAGTAGGATGGGACAACCAATGTTGCAAATATTATGAACCTTCTCCTAGCCCAGAAGTAGAGGGTTGATGTGTTGGAAGTTGAATGCCAACAACTTCAATCTTTGGTTATCCCACAGCATTTGGATTCACTCTGTATGGCCTCAAATAATAACGGTTCAATGAACTCGTTGCAAGAAAATCATCATGAAGAAGACACATTGGTTCAAGATCATGTTCCCATAGAAGTTGAATATATTGGCTCCCCTCACTCTATCGAGGGGCGAGAAGTCTTAATTTTCTAATCCAATGTCTAGATAAATTGTTTACTTGTGATTTCCTTGCTGAAAATTAGATTTTCAACTCACAGAATAAAATATATTGACTGAATAATTAACTGGAAATAAAAAAATTAAAAATTAAAAAAAAATAAAAAATAAAAAAAAAAAACAGCGGAAGCAACTGGAAACTAAATTNGGGTTGTAGTGGGAACAGTCACGTACGTACGCGGGTTGTAGTGGGAACAGTCACGTACGTACGCGGGTTGCAATGGGAACAGACACGTATATACATGGGTTCCAGTAGGGAAAGTCACGTACCTCCATACATGGTTTTTGGGTAAGAGCAGGCATGTTCAGGATGACATTAGCAGTGATATGGCTGACGTCAACAAGTCGTACAGGTGGTCTGCAACAGATTTGTGGGCAGAGGAAATTTTCGTGGATTTTTTGAGGTTTGGTTTGTTGATTTTTCTAGTTATTGGAGGACAAGGTTGTCCTCATATTTTGGTTTATTTGTATTGGCTAGGAGGGATAGTTTTCCCTCATAATTTATGAAATTGACAAAATTTGCAAAATAGAAATTTTATGTCTCATGTGTTGATGATTCATGTATGATATTGTTGTTTCCACTGTTATATTTTTGTCATAATTTTAGTGCAAAGTTGTTAAGTGATAACAGCTAGAGTTTATTGTTAGATCACTAGGAAGTAATTTTCAGATATGAAATTAGTAACATAAGTTGCATGTGAAAATTGACATAGTGGTCAACGATGATTGTTGGTGGTGAATTTATGAGACACTTTATTTTTTATGTTGTTTTATTCTTTAGTTCAAACCAGGAAACCCCCGGTATTCAGGTTTCCTTTCTATGTGCTAGTCTCTAGTGACGGTTTTTATGTTCCATTTCTACTTAATGAAAACATATTTTATATTTTTCTACTTGTCTATTTTAAATTTAGAATTGGGAATTTATGTTTGGGGATAACATGGTATGGTTCTCCTTTATGTGGTCAATTGCATAGTTTATTTGGGATAGATATGGATAGCTCAGATTTGAAAGAAGCTCGAAAAGTATTCTCACGGCATGAAGAAATTACTCAGGAAAATAGAAACACCCTTCTTCATATTTCTTCGAAGATTTCGGAATTGGAGTAGGATGGGACAACCAATGTTGCAAATATTATGAACCTTCTCCTAGCCCAGAACTAGAGGGTTGATGTGTTGGAAGTTGAATGCCAACAACTTCAATCTGTGGTTATCCCACAACATTTGGATTCACTCTGTATGGCCTCAAATAATAACGGTTCAATGAACTCGTTGCAAGAAAATCATCACGAAGAAGACACATTGGTTCAAGATCATGTTCCCATAGAAGTTGAATATATTGACTCCCCTCACTCTATCGAGGGGCGAGAAGTCTTAATTTTCTAATCCAATGTCTAGATAAATTGTTTACTTGTGATTTCCTTGCTGAAAATTAGATTTGCAACTCACAGAATAAAATATATTGACTGAATAATTAACTGGAAATAAAAAAAATTAAAAATTAAAACAGAAAAAAAAAAACAGCAGAAGCAACTGGAAACTAAATTTCATACAAACATACAGACATAGAAAAATTTATTCCCTTCAAATCATGTTTTCATTAAATAATGACTCTAAGATTACAAGGGTTCCCAAACTGGGAAATATGCCCATTAGGAGAGGAACATAAAAACACAGTCAACACCTACATCCCAGCACCTCTACCTCTTCTATACAGTGATGTACCTGTGACCTATACGAACTGTAAGTGCACAATATGGTTTGTATAGTGCATATGTACGTGCCCCGAACTACCCATCGAGTGTGTATGTATGTGCCATGGACCACCTGTCTGGCACGTATCTACTATTGAAATTTTATATTATTTTCAGATCCTTACAATTAGTTTATTATGTTCCAAATCATAAAATAATTGCACATTGAAAATATCAACCTAATTACAAGATCACAGAAAGATAACCATGCACAAGTGACACAAGATATATCCTAGGAAAACCCTCTCACAGGAAAAACCCAACCAACTTTTCTCTAGAAGAAATCATGCCAATCTAAAGAACAATCTTTTAAGATCACCAGGAGATCAAACCCTATAAACCCTAGCTCAAGACTCTCTTGTTGATACAAAGAAGAATATCCATGTAATAGAAAAACTTTCCCTAGCAAGAGAGAGTGATTTCCCTAAGAATATAGCGAGCCAGAGAGAGAGACAAAACCCAAGAAAAAATGTCTTCCTTGTTGCAACTCATATTCCTTCTTGATCTGTGAAATTCTTGAGTGAAAATGAGCCAATTGTTGTGTTTGTTTTGTCACTTGGGTGAGCAAAACAAGGGCACTTACAAGTCTAGTTGGGCCTGCTAGACAAGACAGAGGTTAGTGCATGAGTTAGATAATCCAAGCACATGAAATAAACAATAAAATAAACTAAAAACAACTAAAGAAATAAAACTAAAATGCATAAGAAACTTTGAACCAAAATCAATCAACCAAATGACCAAGATTATGCCACCAATGGATAACTATATTAGTTGGAAAAACACCGTAGAGAAATGAGGACTTATGGATCCCCTCTTCCTCCTTGGGAGGGCTCTTGAGTTTCCTATAGGAGATCTCTTCTTACAATGATAAACTAGAAAGAAAATGGTGAAGAAATCCAAGCCTATTCCCTCAAGAGGTGAGTGGAATGGCCTATTGGAATGTTGCTAGAATGCTCCAAGGAGAAAAGAGGATTCTCAAGGGAGGATTGAGGCACCATAACAATACTATATAAATATTAAATTCTTAGTGCACCCATGGCCTCCATTTATAGCATGTCTTCGAGGCATTATTCAATTGGTTCTTGGTTTGAACAAGGGGCCCTTTAGGGCACCCTTTGGTCCTTGACCAGCCCCCATGCGGATTCATCTCAGATCTGAGGGTCAAATCAAGTTGGGAGATGGTCCATAAGTGGTTGAGGGGCCGACAAGAACCATAAATGCATCATTCACAAGAGTGTGCGACCTTTCTCATACACGGTCTTACATATGGTGCATTGTGCGCTCTACGGGCTTCTTTGTCCCGTGCGCTTCCTTTAGTGATTCAACACATGTTAATTTTTTGTCCAATTGTATAGTTTTTGCCTCTTGGAAATGCATTTTTGGTGTTGTAGGTGAACTAATAGGTGTTTGGAATTGTTGTATTTCTGTAACCATTTGCATGCATTGTTGCGAACGAAATTTCAGTGATAACACCAATTCGATGGGCTATTTATACTAATTCGCCACTATACTTTCTGGGCCGACTTTACGAATCTGGCAGGTTATTTCTGGGGCCAACTTCTTGTTTCTATACTTCTAAATGGAAAATTACTGGGCCGACCTAATTTTTGGGCTATTTCATCATCTTTTTGAGTTTCTTTTGGTTTCCAAATTGGAGAATGACCTTATGAATTTTCCAAAACATCAACACTCTCTCTCAACGAGGAAGGCATTATCCAAGCATATCTTGTATTTTTCTTGGTATTCTTCTGTCATAGAAAATTTTCTCGATTTTCCTCATTAGCTATGTTGATGATCCATCTCCATAACCTTGTGTCTATCATCTCGGGTCATTCTTGTCCCATGACAAGAATCAAGACCACATCGAAACCACATTCACCTCATGATCAAATGATCATGATTGATCCTAGAATGTCCACATTCCCACATGATCATGAGAATTCTTGGAATGATCAAGGTCAGTCCTAGAATGTACATATTCCCATAGGATCATTCCATGAATGTATTTATCTCTATGCTATTGAACACATGGAATTTCACCTCAAGCACCTTGAGTCTTCAGTCCATCAAAGACTACATCGAGGCACATCTACTATGTATGTAGATGGTCCCTATCTCTCATGATATGCATCCCAATACTAGGAGAAGGGTCAGCTCAATGCTTATCAGGGCCACTCACCTCTACAAGTATACACTTGTAAGTGAGTGTTCTCTGAGAGAATGGCGCCTGATGCAAGTCACATACACTAGAGGATTCCTCATTCCATCGAGAACTACGTAGATTTATTCCATCGAAGACTACGTCTGGCCTCAAGTCTTTAGTCCATCGAAGAATATACCAGGGCCCCAGGCCTTCAATCCATCAAAGACTATACCAGGGTCCCAATCCTTCATTCCATCGAAGACTCCCCTGGGATCATTCCCACATGGTCAAGTTCGTCTGACCAATATTGGAATGTCTGCTCGATACTTTCCTCCTGGAGATATAGTAGAAAATCGAATCTTCAGTCCATCGAAGATCACATCGAGGCCATTCCCACATTATTAATTCCATCTGATCAATCTTGGAATGTTTTCCTGATGTTGCAATCATCAACACTCCCTGAGGGAAACATTTGCATTCCTTCAAAGATTGTCTCTAACAGAGGCCTGGTGCAAATGGTAGTTGTCTGCTCATTTTTGGATGTGTGTTGAAGTCTCATTGCTCCCTCTCACACCATGTCTCTGATGAACTCCTAAAATATCCTTTGAAATCCACCATGCTTCATGATTTGTGTCACTCGCTGCAATATATGAGTGCTACAGATATTTTCCTCACTTCTTGTCTAGAAATCCTACTCGATCCTCAAGTTGAAGTAGCACCCCAGGTGCTCGATCTATCCTATGCACTCCCAATCCAAAAATTTGTATATCACTGCAACTACACTTCATCATCGAAGACCAATCATATCTATCTATACCACAACACAGGTACCTACATGTTGTGTTGTAATCCAATAGTATGGTCATGGTTGAACCATATACAAGGTTCTCTCTGCAAAGCAAAAGTCTATCCAGTCACACAACTTCTTCATATGTGTCAGCATAGGTGTGGCCATGGAATTCCAGTCCATCATGCTTAACCTCTTTAGTCTCCTCACTAAAGATCCCATCTGGTCCTTGCCACTCTTCCAATCCCAATACATCTAGTCAAGATCCTTAATCTCAAACTATGAATTCAACTCCCTCTATCTGAGAGAATCCTTGAACCATGTTGTCATCTTTTGCATGTCCCTTTGCATCATGCAAAGTGTCACGAAACCATGTTGGCTTCTTCCTGATCACTAACTTCCTCTGAGTCTATACAACCTGAAGGTTGACTTTCCGTGACTCTTCCTTTGAGCCTAATCACTCCCTCTGCAAAATTAAAGATAAGGGTTCCCATACCATGGATAATGACCCTTCTACCAAAAATAAAATATGGCCTTCCATATAGGGATAATATCCCTACGAAGAATAATAAATGCAATCTCGTACCGGGGAAAATGGTCCAATATAAAAATGAATCAAAATACCTACATAGCAATGGGCTCCCGTACCAGGGAAAATGGCCAATACAAAAGAAAATGAAAGTAACTAGATTATACTTACAGTTTGTAGAAGTCCTCTTGATGTACTTTAGTAGAAATAATCGCTCTAAGGACCATTGTCGATTTTAGTCTTCTCCTGTGGATTAACATCAGCTATCGATGCATGTTGTTTTTCTTTTCTTTTCCTTTGAGGAAAATCTCTAGCATAGTGACCAAACTTGTCACAAATGTAGCATTGGATCTTTGAAAGATCCTTCTTCTTTCTTGATGGTCATGTATTCTTATTCTAGAGTTTCCCTTTCCCTTTTCTTGCATGGGCTGCAAAAGTTTTCTCTTCTTCTTCTTCCAAAGGTTTCTGCAAGTTTTCTCTAGATAGCATTATGGTTTCTTCTTGAACATAATCATACCATAGTCTGTCAAACTTCACTAACTTTTCACGTCCACAGATTCTCTAAATAAATGGATCCCATGATATTGGTAATCTATTAAGAGATATAGTGACAAGTTTTTCATCTAGAACATTATCTCCAATAGCTTTAAGTTGATATCTTATCCCATAGATCTTTGTTAAATATGTGTTGATTGAATCTGTCTTCGACATCTTGATGCATCGGAGATGATTTCTTAAAGCTAACTTTCTATTGATGTTCTTTCTTTCAAATAATTTTACCAAGGCCATGAAAATTTACTTGGCAGTCTTTAGTACTACAATGTGTGGAATCAAATGTTCTCTAACAGAGTCTACCAGGATCCTTTTAGTCATTACTGCTTTCTTCATGTGCTTGATCTTCTCTTTATCTTATTCTAGCTCAGGAATGTCCTGGTTTATGTAATCCAAAAGATCATTTTCTTCTAGGATAAGAAGTATCTTAGTCTTCCATTATATGAAGTTAGTGGCACATTCCAATCTGTCTTCTACTCTGAAATCGATCTTCATCTTGAATAATCCTCCAAACCCTAAAAATTCAAATTCGTCCAAACTACAATCTGACAGCACCAAGAGGTACATTGGTCTAGGGTGTATTGTCTTGAGGTAGGGCGCACTTCAAATGGAAATTTTCAACCCTGGAATTCAACACTTCTTCAAATCTGGTATGTTGTTTCTTATGCAATGGCTCTTTACTGGTCTAGCTCTAATACCATGTTGAAGTTTTATCTTATTTTCAGATATTTACAATTAGTTTATTATTTTCCAAATCATAGAATAATTGCACACTAAAAATATCAACCTAATTATAAGATCACAGAAATATAACCATGCACAAGTGACACAAGATATATCCTGCGAAAACTCTCATGGGAAAAACCCAACCAACTTTTTTCTAGAAGAAATTTTTCCAATCTGAAGAACAATATTTTAAGATCACCAGAAGATCAAACCCTAGAAACCCTAGCACAAGACTCTTGTGATGATACAAAGAAGAATATCCCTGCAATAGAAAATCTCACCCTAGCAAGAGAGAGTGAGTACCCTGAGAATATAGCAAGCCAAAGAGAGAGATAAAACCCAAGAGAAAATGTCTTTCTTGTTGCAACTAGTCTTCCTTCTTGATCTGTGAAATTCTATGTAAGAGGAGCGAAATTCTTGAGTGAAAATGAGCCAATTTGATGGGCTATTTATACTAATTCTCCACTGTACTTTCTAGGCCAACTTTACCAATTTGGCAGGTTATTTATGGGGTCAACTTCTTTTTTCTAGACTTCTAAATGGAAAATTACTGGGCCAACCTGATTTTTGGGCTATTTCATCATCCTCTGTGATTTCTTCTGGTTTTCAACTTGGAGAATGATCTTCTGAAGTTGCCAAAACATCAACATGTACGTGCCCTAGATCACATGTCCGACATGTATGTGTGTTCCCTAGGCTATCTGCTTGACGCGTATGGCATGTACCTATGATTGTACCTGCATCTAATCTGCTACCCAGATCTATCCTTGTTATAAAATATATGTGTTGTTTCCCACTTGCTTCTCTTCTCCTTTAAACTAAGTTGATTTCTAGATGAAATTCCTTCTTCACCCTTGTTGAGATCCCCTTGAGTCACAGTCCTTTGTGTCTCAAGCACTCAATGAGAAAAAACTCTTTGCTCTTTCTATGAGTCATTAACTCCAATAGATTTTTTGTTGATGTGTGAGAAAAAGTCCTTCTTTTCTCTCTTGTGTATCTTTCCCTTCACCTAGTCTGGATTTTATAATCTTGAGTTTTGACCAAATCAAACATAACCCTAATCTCCAAAGTGATTGACAATTGAGATTAAATCTCACCTCACCTGAGATCAATGGATAAGATTCATTTAATTCACTAATTCAAACAACATTTTCATTTCATTAAATTAAACTCACTTTAATTGTAAAATCACTTTACTTTAGTAATTCCTTTAATTAAAGTAAATTAATAAGGTTGAAGGCTTTGGATGACTTCCACGTGTCTAGACACTTAGACCTATGTGGAAGTACCTATCTGATGTTACAAACATAAACACTCCCTCTTAGCAAGGAAGGTATTTATGGAAGAGCCACCTAGAACTGGTTGTCCCTCCAATCCTGGCACAATGTCACACACATCATCCTCCATCATGGCATCCTAATATACATGTTAGTTTGTTGCCTCTTCAATGGAATTACTCATTAGTGTCATAAAGTTCAGAAACTTCTTCAAAGGCATGCTCTCCCTGACTGTGCTCCTAGGAGCCTGAACATGATTTTGAAAACCCTTCATTGTCTACATAAACCACCTATGTTTCTTAATAGAAATAGAAGGGGCTAACTCTTCCTCCCCACCTAAATGTTGACTCCCTGAAATTGAATCCTCTGAATGGTGTTCTCCCTTCAAAGCTTCTTGCTCCTTGTCCTCTATCACTGACATCGGTCCACACACATATTAATGTATAAGATCCAACATCCCCTTGGATTTACCCTTGATACTTGGAAAAACAACCTTGACATTCTTGTTAAGTGCACACCCTTTGCACGCGCCCTATTGCTCAACATTGAAATCTAGGAGACCAGTGACAATATCCCTTAGGATTGAAAACACCTTGTAGTGTAGGTGTCCCATCCTATTGTGCAATAACTCACATGGGTTGTCACTTTCATGTACCAAGGCATGAACATGTTTTCCCTGCAAACTGTATAAATTTCCCTCTCTAACCCCAATGTTCAATGTTGTGTCAGGATAGCTCCCTCTAGACATATGAGTGTTTTCCCTCTCTTGAACATGACGGAAAAACCCTTGTACTCCATAACTAAGGATAATATAAAATTCTTCTTCAATCTTGGTACATATAACACATCCTAGGCCTCAAACGAACTACCTAACTCAAGACGGAACAATATTTTTTCTTCCCCATTCACTTTACACTTGGCATCGTTATCAAGTTCCCACATGGATCCCTCATTCCTTCTCTATCGGACTACTAAATAGATCCTATGCTTTTTTCATATGACGTGAAGCACCATTGTCCAAGTACCAAGCACTCTTGGTGATTGTGTTGGTAGAAAGGCAGGAGACTAGTGAGAAATTCTTCTCAAACTTCATTGCAACTCATCCAACTCATTTTTTGTTGATGTTTCTACCTGTTCTGATTTCCCTTGCCCCTTCTTATTCTCCAAACATTGTGATGCATAGTGTCCATTCTTGTGGCATGCAAAGCACTTGATCTTACTCAAGTCCTTCTTCCCCAACTGTGAGGTTTCCCCCTCATTATTACCCTTGGAACCCATTCAATTTCCCTTCTTGGCTTGACTGACCAAGGCCAAGTTATCTTGTCCATCTTCTTGTATGTTGGCTTTAGGCTCCTCCCAAGTCTCTTCCTGGATGAAATCATCCCAAAGCCTCTCCCAATTGGGAAGTTTCTCTCGAGCCCAGACTCCCTTGACAAATAGTTCCCTTGACTTGGTGAAACCATTCAATGCCACATTTACAAGTTCTACGTCATCCACTTTCTCCCAAATAATTGCAACCTAATCACAAGTCTGGGTGATCCTCATGAATTAGTCGGTAACATTGTCGAATTTTGACATCTGGATGGATCTGAGCATGTTTCTCAATATCATCTTCCCGTTAATGTTGTCACTCTTGAACAAATCCACTAGAGCCTTGAACATCTCTCTAACCAAATGCTTCTCTGCCAAGTGAGGGATCAAATGATCCTTCATGGAATCCATAATCACTCTCTGGGTTTTGATGTCCTTTTTCTCATGAGTCACCTCTAGAGTTGCATCTGTCGGTACATGAACAACCTTTTCTACAATCTCCCAAATGTCATGTTCCTTCAAAAGCAAGGTTACCCTCATCTTCCAAGATAGGAAGTTAGATGCTCCATCCAACCTGTCTTCAAACCTGAGATTGGTTGTTTCCATTTCTAGATCTAAACAAAAACATTGTTGTGTGCTTATTCCTTCAAACACCCACAAGAATCTCACTACCGGTTTATAGATATGTAGAGATATCCTTACAGATTCAACAGATTTTTTTGAAAATTGTTGTGGATCTGTGTTTGGTCCTTTAAACACCCATTGTTGCAAATCCAATCTAATATATTTGTTATCATAAAAACGCTGTATAACCTGAAATTGTCCTCCCTCTCACAGTGAAAGCTTTGATACCATGTTAATTTTCTAATCTTGGTGCCTAGATAAATTATTTCCTTGTGATTTCTTTGCTGAAAAATGTATTGAAGCTCACAGAATAAAATACTCTGAATGGAATAATTAACTGAAATAAACATCGGAAGCAAATGAAACCAATTTCAGAATCACACATACATACACAACAAATTTTCTTCCCTTCAAATCAAATTTTCATTAAATAATGACTCCAAGCTTACAAGGGCTCCCAAACTGGGAAATATTCCCACTGAGAAAAGAAACAAAAAAATATAGCCAACACATACACCCCAACACCTCTTCCCCTATTGTACGGCCTTGTACTTGAGAACTGTACACGCACAATATGTCTTGTACAACATATATGTACGCTCCCCAAACTACATGTCCAGTGTGTATGTACGCAGTCTGGACCACCTGCTCGATGCGTATGTATATGCCTTGGACCACATGTCCGACACATATGTATGCACCCTGGATCACTTGCCTTATGCATATGTATGTTCCCTAGGCTATCTACACAACGTGTACGACGTTGTCTACATCTTGGTACGGCTTGTAAATGTGACTGTATCTGTAGTTGATTTGCTTCCTAGATATTTCTTTGCTATCAGATATGTCTATTTCTTCCCACTTGCTTCTCTTATCCTTTAGACGGATCTAATCTCTAGATGAAATTCCTTCTTTAGCCTTGTTGAAATCCCCTCGAGTCATGGTCATTCATGTCCCAAGCACTCAATGAGAAAAAGTCCTTTTATTTTTCTACGACTCAAGGACTTGAATAGATGTATTATTGTCATGTGAGCAAAAGTCCTTTGCTCTCTTGTTTGTCTTTCCCTTAACCTATCCTTTCTTTTATAATCATGATTTTTGACCGAAACAAACATAACCCTAATCTCCAAAGTGAATGATGGTTGAGATTAAATCTCACCTCACTTGAGATCAATGGTTAAGATTCATTTAATTCACTAATGCAAATAACCTTTGCATTTCATTAAATTAAACTCACTTTAATTATTAAAAACACTTTACTTTGATGATTCATTTAATTAAAGTAAATTACTAAGGTTGAAGGCTTTGGATGACTTCCAAACGTCTAGACACTTAGACCTATGCAGAAGTACCTATATGATGCTACAAACATCAACATGAAGCTCAAGATAGTGTGCCTCCATGATTGGTTTATGTTTTTCAAAGCAGTCTTTTTGTTGGGTCAATTTCTAAAACAAACTACTTGTGGAACTGTCTAGAACGCCTATATGGAAAAGGATTTAGATTTTGTTATAGTTACTCTAGAAATATGTTCAGCCCAAGAGAAAAATTTTGCTATTTTGTATGACATTTTCGTTTGCTTCGACATTGTGCTTTTAAATTAATATAAATTTATGTTTTGGTTGAAAAAAAAGATATGTGTGAACCTATCCAAACACCCACAAGATCATGTGCAATGTACTTCTTTCTTTTTGTTGATGATGTCTTCAGAATGATGTGAGTTTATTTCCTCAAGAAATATAATCAATTTTATGAATTCAAAGTTTTTAAGGTAGCAGTGGAAAAGGAGTTTGGAAAGTGTATAAAAGTCCTATGATGCTTTGGCAATGGAGGAGAACCCAACTCAAATGAATTTGTTGTCTTTATTAAAAAAAAGGAATTCAGTGCCCATTTTTTTGCACCTTATACACCTTAACAAAATGGTGTTGTATAAAGGTGAACCAAAACAAATATTAAAATGGATATGTGTGTGTGTGTGTGTGTTGTAGTGTAGTTTAGTTATAACAAACAAATATTCAAGGAAATTAGTGTACACTATTGTGTATCTTCTGAATAGAAATCCTACAAAGCCAATGCATAACATCACACTAGAGGAGGTTTGATCTCGGGGAAAACCAAAGGTCTCATTTGAAAACTTTTGGTTTTATAGCATGTGTTGATTCCCACTAAGAAGAGGTCAAAGTTAGATGTCAAAGGTATGAAGTTAATTTTTGTTGGCTATAGCCAACAATTACAAGACCTATTAACTTGTGTACATCATTTCTAAGTAATCACCATGGTTGTGATGTTATATGAAATTTCAAAAGTGGAAAAAAGCAAGGTTGAAAGGTATAAAACCTTAGGAACAATGGGAATTATTAGGGGTAGATGTGCAAGCTACACATGTTAAATCAAAGATTGAGATAACTTCAAATTAGGGGGTAAACAACATTGAATTGAAGGAAGGCTCTGAAAAACATAGACCAAAGTGGTACTACAAACCATGAAAGATGTGAAGTTAGATGACCTTCTCTAGTATCACACTAAATATGTTGATTCTTCATTAATGGCAATGGTTCATAATCCTTTAAACCCAAAAATTATGATAAAATTAAAGGACATTGACAAGAGAGAAATGACCATGGACCCATAATATGATGCACTCATGAGAAACAACACTAAAGCATCAAAAGAGCTACAATCTAGTGGGAAAACTCATATATTGCAAAATGGATTTATATAATAAACTATAATGTAGATGGTCCATTGGAAAAACTCAAGGCAACAATGGTTTCCAAAATTTTAACTAAGAAAAAGGAAGTTGATTATGAGAAAATATATGCTCGATTAGAAAAAATTATAACAATTATATTAGTCATTGCTATGTCGATACTTTTTCGTTGGAAGATTTACTAAATGGGTGTAAAGAGCACATTCGTCAATGGTGACTTGGAGGAGCAAGTGTTTATATGTCAACCACGGGATTTCCAAGTTGTGGGGAATGAATATTTGGTATACATGTTGATAAAATCTATTTATGGCTTAAAATAGGGTCCAAGAAGTCGGTATACAAATTTTGACAAATATCCTACATGATGTGGATGCAAAATAATCCCTTATGATCCAAATCTCTATGTTATAAGCACGGATGGGTAGTTGGTGATTCTAGTGGTTTACATATATGACATAATTATTACATATAGTAAGGTTGGCGCAATTTAGAAGGTAAAATCTGATCTGTGTTTATCTTTTAACCTTTGTAATTTAGGCCTTTCTCACTGGTTAAGGGTAGAAATTTGGCAAATAATAGCGGTGTGTTTGTGTCAAAAGTAAAGTATGCCAAGAGTTTGATAGGAAAAAATAGAATCATTGATTGTAAATCAATGACTACACCTATGGAAGTTGCACCAAAATTATTAGTAGTGTCTTATTTTGCACTAACAAATGAGTCAATGTATAGAAAGTTTATAGGTAGCTTAATCTATCTAATGAAAATCAAGTCAAATTTGAGTTTTACAATCAACGAGATTCCCAAATTTATGCAACTCCTAAAGTTGATTATTGGATGACAACTAAAAGGATTTTAGGGTATGTGAAAGGTACATTGGAGTATGCAATGATGTATGGAAAATGAAAAGGTTTCATACTTACAAGTCACAAATTCAGATTGGGAAAGATTAAAGGATGATCAAAAGACCACCACATGGTATCTTTTCGACATTGGTAAAGATGCAATTTTATAGTTAAGTGGGAAGCAACACATAATGTCACTTTTCTATGTTGATGCAAAGTATAAGCTAACAATGATTGCATCATGTGAAGTGGTTTGGTTGAGAATGATACTTGTTGATTTGGTAGTTATACAAGTTAATCATGCAATACTCTATTGTGATAATCAAGGTGTCTAGAACTTGGTAAAAAATGTTTTTTATGATCAAACAAAGTGTGTGAAAGTGCATTGTCACCTGGCCCCTAGGGGACAATGAATAAATAGAGCCACAACATTGTGCAAATCAGACATGGATAGTAGATATATTTACCAAGCCTCTTGGTTCAAATAAGTTTGTGTAATTTAGAGATAAGTTTGGTGTAATTTCTAGTATGCTCTCAAGGAAAGGTGATAAAGTGTGCATAAATTGCCATAACTAATATTTTAGTTAATTAAATTTAAAAGGCATGTGTTAAAATAAAATTAATAGATAATGACTTTAAATTAGCTTAGACTCTTAATTAGTCTTTAATTAAGTGGAATATAAAAATCACATTTTTTTTTATGTATTTACATAAATAACTTTTGTAAAGATAATGCAGTTAGCTTAAACTCTTAATTAGTCTCTAAATAGGTGGAATATGAAGAATTACATTTTCCATGTGTTCACATAAATCACTTTTGTATTAAGCCTAATATGAAAAGTTACATTTTCATGTATTCACATAAATTACTCTTAAAAAGTTAGGTCAATGACACTCAAATAGTTCTCTTATTTTGTGTATGTAGTTGTTGTATGTTTTTATTAATTACTATAAATTCAACACTAGATTATAATAGAAAAAATAGCCTTGGTCTACCAAGCATTTAGGGAGGGAAGACAATTCACTAATATAATAACTTTTACATAGGCACAAATCACTAAGTACATACTAATTTTAGTTAAGTATCCTAAGAAACGCAATGTTTCAACTCTTACCATTTTTTTTGTAGTTCGTTTGTTTCAAACTATATATCACTATGGAGGTCTAATATATGTTAATAGAAGAATTGTGAAGAACAATAGTGGAAGATTCAACTAGGGTAAGAGTTAGGTCTTACCATCAAGAGCCATGGCCTCTAGGAAACCGAGATTGAACATCATGAAGCTTTAGTTGAGAATTTATTTTAAGCTAATGCTATAAAGGGTAAACAACACATACACAACAAAAAACAACACAAAAGGAAAATGACATTAGAATTAGAGTGCAGAAATATCATTAATGAGAAAAACTCCACTATCAAAAACTTTTAATCTTCATTTAGAAAGACGATGAAAAGACATCATTATCGTAAGGATCTAAACTTTTGAATATTAACACTTATTCCAAACAAAAGAAATACATTTGAAAATATACAAAATGAACAAATATTTGCAACACTCTCACTCAGTAGAAGATTTGTAATGAAGTACAAACCAACATTCTCACATAAGTCTTCCCTTCATAATGCAACTCTTGACCATGTCATACATCTCAAACACAAAAGCTCATTCAGTGTCTTTCATATGGATCCAAGACCCCAATATTATTCACATCTCCATGCACAAAACCAAACATCAAACCATAAAAGGGCCCTCTTTTGCACAAATACTAGGCAATTGTATACTCTTGATCAAGGGTTGAGTATAGCCTTCTTGCCTACAAGGACCAATCCTCCATTGTCACATGCCTTGTTATGCAACAATTTGTCAAGTTGCTCCCACATAAGCCTATGATAAATTCAAAATAGAGCATTAAACTCCATCCAATCCCAACAATATGCACATCTTCCTTTGAGAAAAATTCCTAGCATTTCCCAAAGCCTCCAAATCCCTATCAATGCATGCCCAAGCATATGATGCCATGAGACAACATTTCTTCTACATCATCCCCTACTACTAATGTAGTGATGTGTACCAACAACGAGTCCAATCCATCATCCCTCCACTCTCAAAACCTCCATTGGAAGGAGGCATCAAAACCCCTCTATAGCCACTCATACCATAAATCACACCATGTAGGCGCATACCATGCTCTAGAGGAAGCATCGTCCATGAGAGGCATTGTCCATGCATTTTGATGGTGTCCTTGAGCCATCTTAATCTCCACTCCATGACCCTATGGTGCAAACAAGTCATCGATAACTCCAAAGAAATGCCCTCTCAAATGGGGCCAACAAGAAAATCATCTCCACTATTTCGAATAAAAAACATGCCCATGTCCTCCAAGATCGTATTGTACTCGCCGATAGAAATACCAAAAAAACCCATCTCCATGGCCCTCCATTGGCTAGAAGGCCTCTATTTTTTCATGGACATGAGTTCTGCCATGATATCCAAATAATCCACATTGCCTTATGTATAGGTGGAGACCACCGACTCGCCATGCAGGGTATAAGGACCCACACATTATTGCCATCTCTCATCCCCCATTGACAAAAGGAGGTGTTTTGGAATTATCCTAGAACCCCTCCAATTTCAACACAATATATTCCCACCACTTTGCCTTATATGTTATGGCCATTAGCTCTAAGTAACTCTCCGTCAAAACCAAGCTTCCAACACGATTGCCAAAAACATCAACCCCTTGTATTGCTAACAATGGGATCTATATGGCATTGAAGGTGTCGTCCTCCATAGCAGAATCACCAATGAACAAAATGGAGAAGCAAGGCTTCTTCCCCCCTATGGTGGTCTTGATCATTTTCTCCACAAAAACATTTAACCACCAATTTGTCTCGACTTCCTACCACAAGGCAATCAAATTTTGGAATAGCCACAGAGTGCATGTACACAATCAAGCCTCACGTTGACAACCATTCCAACAAGTTCACTCACAATTGCTTCTTCATTCTCAGCAAATTACTACACCCACAACTTGTTGCCTATGCACCAACAAGTATTCCCTCTTTTTGCACGTTTCCTTAGCACATACAACAAAGGATTTAGATCATGCTACACATCAACACAAAAGGAGTTTGCTCTAATGTCATAATGTATGCATAGATATACACTATGGAGTGTATATGCATAGAGATGTGATGTCGTATATCTCTATGTATACAATGTCATCATTAAGATATGCACATACATTGTTTGGTGCTTATCCCTTGCTGCTCATTTATGCTTCTTCAATGCTACTATGATGGACCCATGGCATCTCTTGCAAACAATGCAAACCAACATTCTACAAGCCTCTCTTGTAAGAGTATCGACATTCCCCTACACGAGTATGATTCCAAATTAAAATCTCAAACTAACAAAATATGCAGAAATACAATTAAATACTATAAAATAGAAAACAACACATACACAACAAACAATAACACAAAAATAATATGTCCCCAAAATTAGAGTGAAGAGAGGTCATAAATAAGGAAGAACTCCCCTGTCAAAAAGCAATTGTATTCATTCCTATGTATTGAAACCATACCAAAAAAATCCATTATATATCACGAGAGGTTTTCATTTCAATCTTCGTTCAAAAAGATACAAACATTAAGGTAATGGTTCAAACTTAAAGAAAATAACTCTTAAACATATTTCCAAAGCCAAAAAAAATACAATTACATATCTCGAGCGAACAAATATTTACAACATAATAGATTTCAAGGGTTATGTTTCATAATAACGCATGAGATACAACTATATTGGCTGCAATAACTTTTGATCGTGGATGGGAATATTTGGTTACATATTCCACTTCTACAGATAAGTAGAGATGGTTTTACAGTTAATTAGAGATGGTTTTGTGAGATAAGTAGAGATGGTTTTTCAAGTCGTTTATTTATTAATTTAGTAAAGGTGTTGGCTAGTTGTTCTATGAAATTGTTTTTTTCATTAGAATCTGGTGATATAAATTTACGCGAATCACTATTTTTTGTTCAAAATTTATTTTTAAATACAGAAATGGATTAACATGCTGAAAAACTTACTTCCAGAACATTTGGATTCTACAGAAATAATCACTTAAATCTACAAATCCAACAATTTCTCGCTGAATTTCGGACAAATATCCCCAAAAAAAAATCTCTTTAACCTACTCTCTTTAGTAAATATACCCACTCCCCTCCCTTAATCTCTTTAGTAAATATACCCACTCCCCTCCCTTAATGGTTGTGATCCAATGTGAACACGGCAGTATGTTCCGCCATGGCCACCCACCAAAGGTTTAATTCCCCTCGTATGTTGTGATTCAATGTGAACACGGCAGTATGTTCCGCCATGGCCACCCACCCACCAAAGGTTTAACTCCCCTCGTATGTTGAATGGCTCGCCCCATTTTGCCCTTGTATGCAGGTCACTTCTGGTGCCCAACTACAAGTGACCTATTTCACTTGTTTCACAGGGCACCTATCTCTCAGGTCATCCGGGGGACTTCGTCTGGACTTTGGATGTCCCCAAAAGAAGTAAAAAAACCGACCATTAAAACTCTTAAAAACGATATTTTTCAATTTTTACATTCTGATGTGCCCCACCTCACAAACACCAGAAAAAAAAAAAGGCTTTGCATCATTTCCAACTGGTTTCCTTTTACAGTAGGCATCTATAAGGTGAGACGAGAAGCATTTTTTTGTGTTTCAAATTGGATATAAATTTTAAAATTCTAGTTTGAGTGGTTGATTGCTGTGAATTACAAGTAAGAGGTTTCGTGATCAAGTTCCTGGGCAGGTTGCTTCTGTAGATATTATTGGGCCTCACTTGATGTCCCTGCCAGGATAGGTTGATATTATTGGGCCTCACTCGATGTCCCTGCCAAGTTAAATTGCCAAAAATGCAACCGGTCGATTTACCTCCCATACCATCCTCGAAATGAGAAAAAATACCAAGAGAATTTTCCCAAGATATGTATTCCATAGAAAAGAATATATATATATATATATATATATATAATTTTAAAATTGATTTTTATAATTTTGAGAATGTGATCACCTGAAATTTGGGGGTCTCTCCCGCCTTCCCTGAAACTTGAAACTTGTCCCTTGGTACCCTATCCCCAAACCAGTGAAACATAAGTTTATGGCTTACCCTAGAGGCAAGAGTCCTGTGGTTCTTTATTTCACTCGGATTTCATTAGCTAAACATCACTGATAGAGTTGTGAATCTAGAGTTGACTTGGATTGCTAGTGCCAAGTTTAGAAGCCTAAGCAGCCTTATTGAAACACTTCCTACAGAAACTTCATATGTTGCAATCAAGCTTAAATTCCAACCCTAGATCATCTCACTGAAACAGAAAATAGCCAGCCCCTTTTCGTATTTTATTCCTATTCATGCAAGGGCGTCTGCCTCTCGATTTGCTATAAGTTCCAGGGGAACTGCATATTTCACTGAAAATGTCCAAGCGTTGGATAAGATGCCAATTTCTTCATTCTATCTGCTAGAAGAAATGCTTTCTTTTTTTTTTTTTTTTATCAAGGTTTATTTGTTCGGAGAAGTGGCTAAAGAAAAAGACCATAGGAATCATAGATATTCAGAACCTTATCGTGTGAAATATGGTGTTTCAGTGAGTCTTCTTTAGTCGTAAGAATGAAGAAAGGTTGGAGGTCTGATGACACTAGGAACCATGAAAAGAGATGGTTTTGAATGCCTTGCTCAACCTTGAAAATCCAAAATGATGCTTTCAATAGGCTAACAGAAAAGTTCACTTTCTTGGAGATGTCTGGAGGCAAAAAGTGGATTTTTAAATGACAGTGAATCTGAATCCTTGCATCTCAGTCAAGATAGGGATGGCAATGCAGTTGTGTATAAATGTTTTACGGACATCAAGGTGTGGCTTAAGCTTTGAAAATCTTTGCAAGGTTGCTAGCATATTATGTTGACTGTTGGACAGTGTTCATTTGGTCCAGTTGGGCAACTGGAAATAGCATTTCTCTGTATGGAAGTGCTTAAACAATATGGGATTCTTTGCCACTACTATTTGGTGTCTGGACTTTAAGTCTTTACTCTTTAGAAGGTGCCATTTGATTTTAGTGCACCAGTCCATATCTAAAGATATTTTTATACTCTAACAAACATTAGAAAAAATCAAAATGCCAATCACCCATTGTTGCATTCACTGTATTTTGTATTTCCTTCTGATCTGGATATTAAGGAATATATGATCTTTCATATATTTGTTACTTGCCTGATTAGCATATAAATCAAAAGCGGCCGCTCATATATTACCAACTTCCAAGAACAATCAATAAAACAAAATAACCACAAGTTTTCTTCGATATTAGGGAAAACATAATATCTGCGATCCACCATTAACATATGCATACAACGTATGGGAAAGATCTTTCAAATTGATAAAATTTCCACTGATAAATATTTGTATCGTGTCGAAAACCCTCATCAGTTTGGCAGGATGGAAAGTAAAACGGTGATTACATATGTAAGGAAAAAGTAGTATACTTCTTTCCTCTTCAAAACTTGCACGCTTCAAAAAACGTTTTGGTCAGCATTTTAGAGATGCTAAAATCTCCAATGAAAGTTTATTTTATAATCAAAGTAAAACTCAATTCATCACATATCACAAAGATCTTAATATCATTCACACCGAATATGCCACATCATTGCCAAAGTCTATGAATGTTGCCGCTAAACAGAAAATCTAAGAATGCCACCTGCATCTTTTGTACTAAGTTAATTACTAAACTTCTATGCAACTAAAATGCCATTTCAGTCCACTATGCAAAAACATATCTCTATGAAGATGTTTGAGACTCCTTTAGGAAAGATCTGATCCCAAAGGCAACAGCCACAATAAGCAGAGGTACTAGAAATTGAAGTAATTTCGTGAAGAAGCTAGATTCATTATCCTTAACAACAGATGCTGGAATTTCTTTGAAAGCAGTTTTTTCTTGCTTGGCACCGGTGGTCTCCTTCTTGATAGGAGTAATATCGCCTTTGAAACCCTCAAGGACACCAACCAGGTAGGTTTCCATCATGCCTTGTGCAGCTGTGCTATGACCTACACTTTCAAAATCTTGGGTTGCATCTCCTCCTGGTCAGCCATTACAGACACTGTTATCAAAATCTTCAGTACTAGTGAGAAAAAAATAAAAGCAGTAATTTTGACCAGGATTTCTCACAGGCATGGAAAATCCATCCTCGGAGTTGGGTCTATCATGTGTGCACATAAACAAAATAAAGTATTAGGAATGACAGAAAGACAAACTCTGCAGGTAATTGAAAACCAACTCACTGCAATCAAGCACAGTCCACAATTGGTATTCGGCCATATATTGTTCATGTGCCTGACATGTCTATGGGATTGACACTTCATGATAAGTATGAGAAATCAAATTGGAACTTTCACAAGGAAAACTCCAGGGAAGCCCATGATCTATATACTTGAGCTTGTTGACCACTTGCCTCTGGTTGCCAATATTATACATAACAGAAGAGAAGAATAAAAGAGAGGAAACATAGTTAACTGAGATCCATAAATGATTAAAACAGCAATGTTAGTGTAAATGAAGACTCTGTCATCACCAGGGTTTTGTATGTGACAAGCACTTTGAAAATGGCCCTCTCTAGAAAGCCAGACCTCGAAGATAAATCAATGCCACAATGCTCTGGGGGCAATACCATGGGTTCCTTTTAAAGCAATGCACCAAACGAAATTGGACTCCACCATGAACGGTGGAGCTTATATACTGTATGTGCATGCCATGACTCTGCCAGATTGATTGTATAACATTGTCAACCAACACGCCTTAGGTGATTGAAGATTGAGGCGTTTTCTTCTTGGCATCATTGTTAAGCCTGCCAATATGGGATATACTGTGTGTGCATAAGAAAGAAAGGAGGAAACCATCGAGGCCTGAATCTGCTACATGTGTTCACTGGCAATAGCCTCGTTGTGTGACCACGCTATGACTTCATTAAGACGAAGTATACAATTGGAACTCTAGGAAGCTCCAGCTTTTCCCCCGGGTGCAGTTCACCATTGCAGACAGTGACTGAAATAGGCCATGCACAAGCAACAAAAAATCAAACTATATAGGTAACTAGGGCATTGGCCACTGATGCAACAAAAACAGGGGCAATATGGGATGTGTATAAATTTGACACAAAAAACGAATCAACTTTGGGTTAGCCAAAATCCGTTGATGATTGAGGCCTCAGTTATCACACTGGATAACAGTTTGTCATAGGGGTCGCTGGCTAATTGTAAAAGAAACTGAAAACACAAATGAACAATGATAAATCAAACTCTCCTGGTGACTGAAAACCCCTGCTTGAGTTGGATTCTATATCCTGTGTGCAGCTAATGACTTTATAAGTTTTCAACAGGACATAAATATCACCCATTGAACATTATATCAAACCCACTAGTAAAGGGCTGGTGATGGTAAGGAGCCAGTACAGATCTCCCAAGCCAGGGTGAGATTTTGAGTGCCTAATAAGCGTGGAGTTACATTTGGCCCTGATCTTTGGCAGCTCAAACTCAAAACAGAATTAAAAAATCACTAGCGAACATATGTACCCACTGCAAACAAAAGCCCGCACACGGAAGAAGATCACATAATCTTATAAAAAAAAAGAGCTCAGATTCTTACCAGAGGCCTCTAAGAGAACCTCCTCTCCTCCTGGGTGCTCTTCCAGAAAGTTGGTAACATCATAGACCTGCCATTCCAGATCAGAACACTTTTCCTATTAATACAATTAATAGGCCCATAAAATACAACAAAGCAGTTTGTTCAAGTAACATTGATTCAATCTACAGCCCACATCAAATATTAGACAAAAACTAATTATTCAGAGAACCCGGATCATGAAATCACCAAACCTCTGAGAGATCCCGATGAAAACCTAGCTTAAACACTCTAAGGACCCATCAAACACCCATCTCAAGGGCATCCTGATGCTAGAAATCAAGACAGAAATCCTTAACAGACGAAAAAAAAGAAAAATTACCTTGCCACCTATGACAAACCAGCAATCAGCTTTGCTAATGTGGCTGGAAACCTGATCCATTGTGAACACCTTGAGCTCCTCCATTGCTAAGGCCGCCTTCTTTTTCCCCACAAAGCAAGCTCTTCTGATCAGAAACAGCAACAACCTAAATCACAGCAAGGAAGGTATCCTGATCCCCAGAGGTTAAAGGAGTCAATGTGATGAGCTTGGGAATCCCTTATCACGACTCTTATAGTGGTTTGTCGTTTCCTCTGATTTGATCTTCCTATTTAGAAATTATCTATATAATTGATTTCCAACTCCCTAGCTACCTTCAAACACATTTAACTCAATTGCAAATCGCCGAAGAGTCTTGGGACTCGTTGTTGGAAGTGCCCTTGTGATTTAATTTATTTGTTGGCTGTATATTAAATATTTGATATTAAATAATAGCACAGCCGCAAAGTGGCTGGTGTTGCGGTTGGTGAACGCCAAAAGTTATTTGGACAGACAGTATTCTGGTGAATTGAAATGTACGGACAGCTGAAACGTACATAGAGTTAGGAAATCCAAAAGTTAATCTTAAATGTGGTAATTCCAAAGGTTAATCAGTTAAACGTGGCAATCATATGGTGGTACGGTAATTTCTTAATATGATTAGGTAAATGTTAAAAAGTAAACACGTTAACTGATGCATTCAAAAATACAAGGAAGTTATGAAGAGTAAATCACATTCATTGATTTGGGAGGACGACTAAGAATATTCCAGCATTTTCAATTGTTAGCCATCAAATTAGAATTTTAGATTAAAAGGTGATTAATTGTGTCCATCTCCAATAAATATAGGCTAAATAATTTACTTATTTTTTAATTCTTATTATATAGTTATTAAAGAATTTAGTTAAAAGGGGTTTTGGTCTGGTGATAATTTAGTTAAAGGGGGTTTTGGTAGGGTGGTAAATTAGCTTAGATCACGTGGCCTTGTGATTTAATTTATTTGTTACTTATTTTTTAATTCTTATTATATAGGTCTTAAAGAATTTAGTTAAAGGGGGTTTTGGTATGGTGATAATTTAGTTAAAGGGGGTTTTGGTAGGGTGGTAAATTAGCTTAGATCACGTGCCCTTGTGATTTAATTTATTTGTTGGTTGTGGTTAAGTGATATTAAATATAAATAATTAACTTACTTTTTAATTCTTATTATATAGGTATTAAAGAATTTAGTTAAAGGGGGGTTTTGGTATGGTGATAATTTAGTTAAAGGGGTTTTGGTAGGGTGGTAAATTAGCTTAGATCACATGTGGGAGGAGTTTAGTGAATTAGATGGTTGGTAGGAGATTTTTACATTTACTTTAAAAAATTTAATTAAAGTGGTTTTGGCATGGTAATAAATTAGCTTAGATTATATGTTGGAGGAGTTTAGTGAATTAGAGTGTTGAGAGGAGCTTTTTATATTTACATTAAAAATAATGTATTTGGATTTGGATTTTTAAAGTGATGTGTTTAGCCTGTAGGGATGTAGATAGATTGGCAAGTGTTGTGTAAATGGAAGGAAATATGTAAAAAGAGGTCTCAAGGTAGATTCTCATCCCGATTTACTTGTGCTTCATTCTTGCGGGTTGTGTGGAAGCACCTGGGGTTAGTATATATAATGGTACTATTTAATAAAGTTATATTTGTATTGGAAAAATGTTGCAATATTGTAAAACATATAAGTACATATAATGTTACTATTCAATAAAACTACTAAAATATGTTTAGAGTTTGGATCTAATACTACATTTCATTCCTTAAAAATGTTTTTGAAATCTATTGCAAGTATACACTCACATAAAAACTCTTAACAACAAACAAACTTTAAAATGCATATAACATTAATAATTAAGGCCAAGTTGTTCATAAATTTCTTCTTGTTTTATTTCATTAGTTGCATAATTGTGATCTATGTTCATCGTCCCCACCTCCTTTTGTTGTCGATGCACAATTTCTCCCTCTTTATCACGTGTTGATCTAATGGACAGTCTAGCCATTGAGTGGAATATGGAGTTAATTTTAACCAAGTTAACAATTGTTTGCTTAAAGACAGCACATTCGGCCTATAAATCTACAATTTGTTATTTCTCGTGGTGTAAGGTCTCCATCAATAAAGTGACTCTACTATCCCTATTAGCTTCATGAATCTGCATTCTATCTGAAAATGATGTAATTAAGTTTTTGTTACCAACAATATGAGCCTCATGTCTTCTTAACACTCGTCAAAATTTTGAGGTCTCACACAATGTGCATCGGTCAGTATGCCCATGATCCATTGGGAGCTCCCAACATAAACCCAAAAACATCCATGTTTTATCCCAAACAACACGCAATTTGTAACACCTAATATCACTATCCAACAACTAAACTAGGTCAATAACATAGGGTTGACCACTTACCTTTAACAAAGAATGGTGCCTCCAAAGAAGAGTTGAAGAGAGAGTATTCTCATAATCTTGAAGTGCCTTGGTTGATGGGCTATAGAAGGAGCCATGACTATGATAGAAACCATAGTTTCCACCAATCCAATGAGGGACACAAAAAACACTAAAGCCAAACAATATAAGTAGAAAATAGCACTAGCATTGAAATTTGAGACAAGGAAAAAGCAACCCTTGATCCAGATTGGATCATTATATTATTTGTCATCTATCTCAATGCTTTTAGAGTGGAAAAAAAATGGAGGAATCACTGTGTAGGGTCATTTTAATGGCAAGTCCCAATTTGGAAAATTGGGGTTTGAAACCTTCTAGAGCCATTTTGAGGCATCAAACGACATTTTTGGGGGTCAAAACTTTCTCAACTCTAGTGTATACCCTTGACATTATTCTACACATCATGACCTTTCGAATGATGCAAAAATCACATTAATCAGAGCTCGTATCCAAAAGTTATGCCTCCCGCAAGTTGACCTACCATGTGGACCACCATGGTACAAGTGGATGTCGCTTCAGCCCCCATTACTCATGCATATGGGGCTAGTCACGTATGGACATTCAAGAATATTCTAGAAGATCCTAAACCTTATCACAATTGAGGGTTGAGAAAGTCAAAACCCTACCCCTAAATGGCTATCGGACAATGTTAAATACTGAGCCACTAGGAGAAGAAGGAGTTTTGTTCTTTAGCATTGCATGTGTTCCATAGTTGAGTAGAGCACCTAGGAGTGGTATTTTGATAGCATAATAGAGAAAGAGAGATTATGTAGCATCCATATAGGTCATAGCGTCAAAGGAAACTCCATAGAGAATGCCTCTTTCTTTGTACTTGCATTTGAAGAAAAGAGAGCAGAGTGGCCTCACCTTCTAGTTGATGTTTCTCTTGTATTGGGTTTCCCAAGTTATATCTCGTGTTTATTTGTGGATGGTTTGTGAGTATTTATTTTTATTCTCTATTTTTTGCATTTCGACTATTTCATACATTTTAAGCAGAAAACCAGTAATTAAAGAATCTGAGATATAAAGGAAAATAACCTTCACAGTAAATATTTCAGTAGTTTATTAGATATGTTGTGACGAATTGTCCAGTGGAATATCCATGACATTTTACATATCAACCCCACAAACTTGAAGAGAGTGGACTAGGAGGGCATAGAGGGCATAAAGATTGTAGCCACAAGGAGGTCCACAAGAACCACACAAACCACCATCACTAGAAGAGTAATAGACAATGCCCCTCAATCCAATGAAATTGCACTAGTTTGAAGCACACCATCATTTTGTGGCCAATTCCAATCTATTGATTCCATTCAAAAAAGAGGCAAATTCTCTAAGAGCTAACCAAAACCTAGAGTTGGGATCCCACAAGTTTAGTTCAAAGAGCAACTCGAAACCCTTGATTCAAACCCAATTGCACCTAAACGGTAATACATAGACCTACAATAAACATTAATTCCTCATGCTTGAAATCCATAATCTCACTTGCATCTAAAATCATGAGCCGAAGTGGTTGAATAGACTAGGCTTGCATTGAAGGCAACATGTATGAGAGGACCACATCGTGTGTGAGTCCCAGCTGTTAACCTTACTATACATCCACCTCAAATGAAGTTATGAGCCAAGTGTTCAACATGCTTTGGATAATCATGAATGTCAATGACATAAAATTAGGGGATAGGGAAATAAGTTTCCGCATATTTTAACCTAAGATTACCATGATCTAACTTAGTTTCTTTGTTGGCCATTGAATCTACTTGCTAGTTGAGATACCTGAGGACAAGATAGAATTTTATGCTCTCAAACCTAGAGTTTTCCTTTTTTATTCGAAAAATTGCTCTAATAAGAGCAACATTGCTTAGGCAAGAGGCCTTAATTATTAATTTAATGATTAATGTCGAATCCCTAAAAAACAATTATTCTCTTGCAATGTCTATCGTCAATAATTCTCAAACCTTGGTACAAAG
>JZKD02S1353917.1:108969-119670 GCA_000966675.3 Picea glauca | reverse complement strand
CGGCATAAGGTAATAAATGTGATTGGCCGAGGAGGTTAGGTGCACCAGGCAGAGGTATATGGCCTGGGGATGAGCAGAGGCAGCATCGAACCAGAGAACAGGCCAAGGCTGCGAGGGGATGAGCCCTTCGGGATGCAGGCGGAGATGAGAGACAACCATCGTTAACCCAGCCATACAAAGACGCAAAAGAGGAGGGGGAGTCTTCATAAATGCCCCTTCCAATCGTAGTAAAGGCCATTTAAATGCAGAGGAGGGTGGCGGGCTATGGCACGAGCCCGTCACGTGGCTCCATGCCTCAGTGGCTGGTGCATGCCTCCGTCGTATGCCACGTTTGCCTCCCTAACACCCCATCTGGGGACCTGCCACCTTTAATTTAAATTCAAATTAAAAAAATAAATAAATCCTAAAACGATTTATCTTACAAATTTTATACCTCTTCCAATAAAAATAAAACAAAAATTAATTAAAAAACAATAATATAATATTTTTTAATTATTAACTTATTATTATTTATATATGTTTTCCCATACATCAATCATTATTATTACAGTTAATCTATTCATCAATCATTATTATTACAATTAATCTATTCATTATAATTATAGTTAACCTATTGAAAATTTTGCACATAGTGATCTTATGATTTGGACATTATTCAAGTCAATCATTATTATTATTATTACATTTAACCCATTGAAAATTTTGCACATAGTTGTCTTATGCTTTGGACATTATTCAAGTCAATCATTATTATTATTGTTACATTTAACCTATTGAAAATTTTGCACATAGTTGTCTTGTGATTTGGACATTATTGAAATCACTTTATTTATAGGTAGGGTAAACAATAAAGCTTATTAGGTTATCTTTGTGGTTTTAAAATAAAATGTAAGCTTTATCTACATTGACTTTGACTTATTAATGTAAGCTTTAAGGCAATGGCTTTCTCTATGCTTATGAGATATCTACATTTTCATTGTGCTTTAAAAGATGAATTTTATCATTATGATTAGAGTTCATTGCCCATTGTTTTAAGTGGTAAGTTAAGAACACTTTTAAAAAAAAAAAAAAAACCCAATTTTGAATTTTGCTAACAACTTTTACCTACTCGAATTAAAGAAGGGTTGGTTGATAACAAATACTCCGTGGCCCTAAATTCCCTTGTTAATCGATTGTATTAAGTGGTAAGTTAAGAACACTTATTGTGAAAAAAACTCAATTTTGAATTTCGTGAAGAAATTTTACCTACTAGAATTAAAGAAGGGTTGGTTGATAACAAATACTCTGTCGCCCTAAATTCCCTTGTTAATAGATTGTATTGGCACTTTAAAAGGGAAAAAAAATATGTATGTTCAATAAACTTCTAGAAAAAGAAAGCACATAACTATTTATTTAGTATTTTTTTTTGTTTTTTAAGCTAGTATCTATGTTTATATTATATATAAAAAAGGGTTATATACATAACTCCTAGCTTTTCACGAAGAAAACCAAATTACAAGGTGTAACAAAACATAGTTACCTATTGTTTTTCCATATTAGGAATAGTTTTAGTTACATTGTATAATTTTTCAGTTTAGATAGAGTATTTAAAAAACCATGGTTTAATTGGACAACAAAAAAACATAGAAGCAAATTGATTTAAACTAGCCTCATATCTAGTTAGAATTAGCTAGGTATGTTTGGTGTTGATGATGCCTAAGGAATCTCTTGTTGCAGTTGTTCTTCATCCATGAGGTCCTCCTCTATAATAATAGGATAGGAAGGAGTGCCTCTTATATTTGGGGTTCGTGCTTCCTCTTGCATTTCCTCATTGTCCTCTTCTTGTATCTCAAAAAATGTAATGTTGACTCCAAAGACCACTTTGAGTACTACTTTAAATTTGTTTTCCATAATATTCAATTGATGTAGAATGGTCTGATGTTGGCCCCCCTTTTCTCCACAACCTAAGCTATGAGGGATTTGATGAGCCAATAAAGCTCAGACACTCTGAAGAACTTAGTATCTTGAGTTCTAGAGAACCTGAGGTTAGAGACCCAGCCTTTAATTTCATGTATTATCTGTTTTCTAGTCACTTTGCTTCTTTCCTGGTAAAGTGTAGATTCTGAGTTTTACATTTCCTCCTTTACCTCATGAGGAAATTTGGACTGATAAGCTCTAATAATGTCCTATGCTCGAGTTAGATAATTGCGGGAACCATGAGGGCTAGAATTTCAAGAGGTAGATTTCAATTTTCCATAAGACCCTTTACTACTTGGTTGGAGGATAGTTCCTGCAGGAGCTCTTGCCATAATTAAACACCCAGAGGACGAGAAATGGCCACCGAGTTGAAGGAAATTAGGTAAGAGGAGAGGCCATACATGGGGAATAGGAATCAAGGAGAACCCAAGGGCATAGGGGTGTTCAATGTCTGTGAAATTTGAAAAAGAAAATCCCTGCAGAGTGATGGTTCTAGATGATAGAGATACCTAATTGATCTCAGGATAGACAAATGGGTAAAGGGGAGTTATAAGGAAAGCAGGGCCTCCCTTTCAGAGGACATGAATAATTTTGTAAAAGATTAAGTCTTGTTCTCCTTAACAAAACTAAGCATTCAAAAACACCTATTCTAGCTTCTAACCTCCTTATTAGGGCAAATAAGATATTTGGAACACCAAAACCAAACAATAGCATGCAAATACTAACTAGGAAAAGAAGTAGTAATACAAGGGTGCCATTATTGAACCCCAAACCAAACATTATGGTTCCTCTCGAACCTCTTGTTTCCTCCAAGAATTCAAATTTCTCAAGCCATGGATTGGCCATAAGAAACCTTCACTCAATGGTGCTAATGGCGAATTCTATTGCCCCCATTTTCTCTACTCATTGTGTGAACTAGCTTCCGAACAATTTGTTATCACCATGAAACCTCACCTCCAATACCTGCTCCCTTGCTCTCTCATTACTAAAAAATGCGCGAGAGGGATTGCATTGATTTCTTGGTGTGTTGTCCATCCCCTCGGTTATCCTCATTGGGGGTTCTATAACAACCCCACCTATGACCCCATCCCAGTGAACTATTTAATTAATGTTTTAAAGAAAGAGAAAGTGTTTTTAATATTATTGTATTTTTTGTCCCCAAGGTGTATTGGTGACAGAGTGTGTTGTTAAGGCACTCTGTGATGCTAAAGTCACCGGTTCGAAACCTGCAGAGATAAAAAATCCAACCATGTTAAGGGTTGGTGTGGCTCAGGCCGGGTGCGATCCCCGGGTGATTTTGACAGCTTAGATGCCCCTGAGTCGTGGTTTCTTAGCCACAAATTAGTCCCACATGTCATGGACAAACTAACAAACAAAAAAAAAACATTATTGTAATTTTTAGTCATGAGTTCATAACTCATGTGGTTGGGTAGCATGCTTGTTATCCTCCCCAGCCGGGTTCAATTGCTAGAAAGTGGACATGTTGACCCATTGTGATAAGGCTAGAAGAGTAGACTCCCCCTATGATAGAGGTTTCCACCCCAGTGGGCTTCGCGATGTCTCGACCCTTGCTAAGTCATAAGTTTCCTGCTATGCATTAGCTTGCGGGATGTTGGAATTAGCTTAGGGGTTATAGTGGCAGCCACCCGAATTTGAACCTAGGCCTTGCCTATGTAATCCCGATAACTTACCAATTCCTCTAAATCTAAAAATAATATTATTGTAATTTTTTAATTATAAATATTATTTTTATTATATGATTATATTATGAATGTATAATAACTAAGCATAGATCCATCTTAACCCCAGATCTATCAAGAGCTAAGAGGGATCAAATCTCTTGAGGTGCAATCCTTTAACCTTTCCTCAAGTTTTGCACTCTAAAAAAGGTTTTCACCTTGAGATATTTGATCCCTCTCAACAAGAGTTAAGATGGACCTATGTTGGTTTAATACATTAATATTAAAGTATTAAAAAATATTAATATATTTTTTAATATATTAATATATTTTATAATATATTATGACCTCTGTAACCACTACATTATTTTCATGATCTGTTTTCGGTCTATTTTTCTACCAACCTTTTTCTCAGCTCTGCAGTTTTCCCTAGGCGTTAGGGCCAGTGGCAGTTTTTTTGTGTGGTAGTTGGTGGACGGTGCAACCATTTTTTATCCTCTCTCCGCAGTTCTCTCTCTAGCACTGGTGGTCAGGAATCATGGACGACTTGGTCGACTATGAGTATGATCAAATCGATGGATAGCTCATATGGAATATGCCAACTGGCTTGCTCTCTGACAATGGCTCATCGTGTTTGTCGCCCCCTGTTGGAGGCTTGAGGGAAGCCATCTCGCTGGACCCAGCTCGTAAGTCTCTCCCAGGTCCACAGTTGTTTGATTTGGGTGGAGATCAAGGTGCTTCGAATGTCGACCCTGTGCCTTGGGGGGGTTTCCCCAAACCCATCTGAGGTTCCCTCATATTCTTGGAGCTTTGTTCATTCTCATGTCGCCCAGGAACCTTTCCTCGTTTTCTTTCTAGGGTTTGAAGAGAACCAATCTCTCTAGGCTCTGGGTCGCTTTCCTTACCCTGGTCATCTGGAAAATCTTGGGGATTTTATGTCTCTTCCCAACCTGGTAAGTCCTTTACCTGATTACCGTCCACTTTTTTCCTTACCGTCCCTTCCGGAGCCAAGTCTTCCCTCCTCTTTGGACCTGAATGATTTTTTGGCCCCCCCTTCTTCCCCTTGCGCCTCTAGTCGGGACACACCCCTTTGTTCCTCTCCTCCTCTGCAGTCCAAAAGGTTTAACCCTAGCCGTATTGTGTCAGAGGTTTTTGATGGAGAGCCCTCGGCCCTGAAGCGAAAGAAAGCATGACCAGGAGTTTCCATAGTCCCTCAACCACACTCTTTAGCCCTCAGAGACGACGCCATGATTCCAGAGGTCCATGATATTGCAAAGAAGGTGGTGGTGGGTCGTGCAAACAAATGACATATTAGCCTAGACATACTAACATATTGGGTCTCCTTATCATGAAAATACTTGGGGATTAAATTACCGTATGTTCATACTCTAGCAAAAGGATGGTTTATGTTCAAATTTCAGTCATCCTTGGATGTGAGCAGGGTCCTAGGTAAACCCTGGTGTTTGGATTTGACTCCACTTCTCCTGAAAAGGTGGACCCCTTTCTTTGATGCAAATCATGAGCAAATCAGTGAACTACCAATTTGGGTGTGGTTGCCAGGTCTGCCACCGAAATATTGGAGCTAGAAATGTTTTGAGAAAATTGGTAATACCCTTGGTACCTTCATGAATGCGGATATATATTTTTCTTCATCCGGAAAAATTTCAGTGCCTTGGATCTTAATTTCCCTAAATCTCAGAAAGGGCCTCTTGGATACGCTAGAGCTCACTCATGATGGTTTAGTTTTCAGGTAGCCTCTTGATTATGAGGGAATTCCTTTCAAATGCCATAGATGTCATAAGCATGGGCATAGGGCTACAAATTGCTCTCTTTTGTTGAAGCGTAGAGCCTCTCAAGGGTAGAGCTCACGACAAAGGTCCTCCCCTTCTTTCTGCTCTGGTCGAGGTGTGGTGACGCCTCCACTTTAGACGCAGGACACGATTTGGGCTTGGAGAGGTGTTTCCGCGAAAAAGTCTACAGATAATGCCCACTAGGAGAAAAGGGACACCACTTCATTTTTGTCAAAGGACGAGGGGACGCGAAAAGCGTAGGAAATGCTCCCTACAAATCTTGAGCTCCAACTCAAAAAGGGTGTAGATGCTCATCTGGGTATGCCCCCACTCTCTCCTTTCTCTGTAAATTTTAAATTCTTACAGTCTTTCTCCCATATTTTTGTGGATTAAAATATGTTAAAAAAGTTGCCCTCCCTCATATATGCTTTGGAAAACCCCATGCCTTTTTCCCCTGACCCTCCTCTTTCCAGTCTTTCTTTTGCCCATTTTTCTTCTCCCCCTGAGCTTCTATCTCACTCCCAATGTCAAGACTCCTCTCTACTTTCAGATGAAGAATCCATTTGGTACAACTTGAGGTTCTGATCGGCTTCCTCTTCAAGCCATCCAAACCCTCCTCCATTGGGTCTAGGGATAAACCCAACATTGGGTTCTAATCTAAAAGGGAGAGGTAGAAAATCCTTCTTATTAAAAGCTCAATCTCAAATAGCCATTGATGTGGTAGTTGGCCGACAACCCTCTATCATTGGGGCACTTATAGCAATGCCACCCCCAGATAGGGTTTCCAAATGAAATTGCTCTCCTTAAACTGTCGAGAGTTGGTGTGCCCCTCAAAGCGTCTTGCCCTCCAAAGGCTATTGGAGCTTTCATAACATGATGTTGTTTTTTTACAATAAACCCTTGGAGAAGAGGTAGTGGTCATTCAAGTGTTGGAAAGGATTCTAAAAGGTTGGTCTTTCTTTGGTTCATATGCTTCTAACCGCTCGGGAAGCCTAGCAATGGGATGGAACCCAAAATCTATAAATCTTGAAAACTCTTTGGGTTTCAATGCAAGACAAGGGATGAATGTCTTCATTGAAGAGTTAGGGAGATCTTTTACAGTCATAAACATTTATGGTCCTACTCAAGATCGTCCCCAATTCTAGAATGCCCTCCTAGAAAAATCCTTTTATGAAATATTCCTTTCTTATCTTGGGTGGCGATCTAAATTTTTCAACGGGGGAGGCTAAGTCCCGGGGTTAGAGGTACCAGGATGATTCTCTTTCTGATTTATTTTTGCATAAGTTGGGAGAAGCAAGGATAATTGATATTGCACCTACAAGGCTTGGACATACCTGGTGAAATAAGAGATTGGGAGAAGATCATATTTTCAAGAGACTGGATTGTTTTTTGATCTCTAGCTTGCTGGTGGAAGAGCCTTTTCTCTTCGGAAAATGGGTTGGCTCATGAGGGGAATCTAATCATGATCCAGTTTTTTCTAGAAATAGCAGGAGCTTATAGAAAACCAACAAGCCCTTTCAAATTTAATTATGCTTGGCTAAAAGAAGAAAGTTTCCTAAAATTGGTAAAGAAAGTTTGGACTCCCATTGGGCAAACAAAGATGGCAGTCGTTCATTTTGCAAGGAATTTAAAATATCTAAAAATAACTACAAAATCCTGGGCCAAAAGGAAAAAGAAGCAACTAGAACAGGACATAATCCACATCGAAGTTGCTCTTCAATCTCTTTATGACTCTGACAAAGGGGGTTTTGCCAATCCAACACAAAAAGAGACCCTTTTATCCTTGGAGAAGAATAGAAAAGAGCTTTTACAAGTTAGAAAAGAAGAATGGGGACAAAAAAGTTGGGCACTTTGGTTGCACAACGGAAATGAGAATACAAAATTCTTCCAAGCCTATGCAAAAGGAATGAAAATGACAAACACTATCTAGGGAATAAAAGATCAATCTGACAGATTGTTATCCTCTTTTGAAGATATGGCTAGGTTGGGATCAAACCACTTCAAATATTTGTACTCAACATATAGAAGAGTATACATTGATGTTGTTTTATAGATGGCACTACTCTTCCCTCGTTTTGTTGAAGATGAGGAAAATGCGGAACTTATGGCATAGGTAACTGAAGCAGAATTAAAAGAAGTTCTACATAATTTCCAAAAATATAAAAGTATGGGTCCAGATGGTGGTCTATGGATTTCTTTGCAGGTCTTTATGATCTCATAAGCCCGAATCTCCTCAAATTTATTGAAGAATCAAGAGTCAATGGGTTTATCCATCCCCCTTTTAATGCCACCTTTATAGCTTTAATTCCAAAACAAGATGCACCTGAAAGCTTGGATGAATACAAACCCATTTCACTATGCAATTGTATCTATAAAATAATTGCAAAAATCATAAGTAGAAGAATAAAAGGCATCCTCTCTAAATCAATCTCCCGAGAATAGTTCAGTATTCTGGAAGGAAGACATATCCATGAAGCGATTGGTGTAGCCCAGGAAGCCCTGCACAACATCAAGATTTGGAAGCAAAAAGGGGTAGTGCTAAAGATTGATCTCTCCAAGGCATACAACCGTGTCAATTGGATTTTCTTGAGAATGCTACTCACTCATCTGGGTTTTGGACTTCCTTTTAATTGGGTCATGAGTTGCATCTCCTTGGTCTCCTTTGCAGTTCTCATAAATGGAGTAGCTTCACCTTTCTTCCAAGCCGAGAGATGACTTCGACAGGGATTCCCCTTATCCCCACTCCTTTTCCTACTGGTGGCAGAGGGCCTAAGAAAGGCTCTCTCTGAAGCAAAAAATAGTAGAAACTTTATTGGTATTCCTCTTACCCAACTTCTATCCCTCACTCACTTGTTGTTTGTTGATGATGTTCTAATTTTATGCAGCAATTTAAGGGGAGATGCCTAAAAGTTGAGCTCCATACTAGATATTTTTAGCAAGGCTACTGGCATGCTAATAAATAGTTCAAAATCCACCCTCTCTAATCATCTAATGGAACCAGAAGAGGTTCGTATTTACAAAAGCCTTTTTCCTTTTGTGGAAAAGCCTCTTGATGAAGGATTAAAGTACCTGGGATTTCATCTAAAACCAAATTTCTACACAAAATCAGATCGGAACTGGTTATTAGCAAGCTCGAAAAAGGCTAAAATCATGGAGTTTCAGGTGATTATCTGGAGTTGGCAGGTTGGTCCTGATAAAATCGGTCCTAGAGGCGATTCTAGTCTACTGGATATCTATGGCCTAGATTCCCAAAGGTACTCTGGAGAAAATAAGGATATTATGTTTCAAATTTCTTTGGGGCGACCAAAAGGAGAGTTTTGTGATGCCATGGATCAAATGGGATTCTTTGGCCCTGCCAAAGCTATTGGGGGGATGGGGCTTAAAGAATATCCACAGTTTTTCCACCACTCTTGTTGCAAAGACTAGGTGGAGACTAATATCCTCCAACAATTTATGGTCAAAGGTAGTAATACAAAAATATATATGTTTAGATTTAGTGGTGGATTGGATAAGCAGGCCGGTAAAAATGCACCAAAATGGTTTCATCATGTGGAAAGCTCTGGTAAAATATTTTTATGTTATCATTAAAGGGCTTGCCTAGAAGGTGGGCAAAGAAAATTCTCTCAGACTTGGTATGGATCTGTGGGCAGGTAACAACAGTCAACACATACTTCCCCATAATTTAATTGGCAGTTTGCATGAGAGAGATTTTTTCCACATGAACCCGATTGCAGATGAGCAACAAACTTCGATTTGGAGTCAGGGTTGGAAAGATGCTCAAGCTATGAATTTGGAAGATCATTTTTCATTACCTTGGAATGATTACATCCAGGCTCTCAAGATAAGCCACATCAAAATAATATCGAGAAGATGAACTACTCTGGAAACTCGGTCCTTTCAGGGTATAGTCTCCAAAAGAGGGTTATTTGTTCTTGATGACCAATCTCCTACAACAAGCCCCCATTTGGTGGTGGAAGGGGATATGGAAATCCAAATGTCCTCTTAAGGAAAGATTGTTCATGTGGTGCCTCTTAAGGAAAAAGGTCCCTACATGGGATAAAATGAAATTCAGGGTCTTGGAAGGGTCGGGATGGTGCTCTCTATATAAGGGGGATGAGGAAACATCTCCACACATGTTCTTGGGTTGCCCTTTTTCAATTCAAACTTGGAGAGTTGTTTCATCTGCTTTGGGTCTAACATGCTCATAGCATGGGTCCTGTATCAAAGAGGCCTAGAAGACTTGGGTACATAACCATAGAAATAAAATATCAAGGCTCTTCCCCTCCTCATTCATTGGGGAATTTGGCTTGCTAGAAATGTTGTTATCTTCAAGGAAAAGGCCTCTCTTCCTGATATAATTGCAGCCAAAAGCCTAGCATCCTTGCACATTTTCCACAAGAGAAAGATCTCACCCCCTCAGGCAGGTAGTGGAGGAACATATAATATCACAAGACCTTGGGATTTTTTCGATGGTGCTTCCAAGACAACGGAGACCATTGTGGGGGTGGGAGTATCCTTCATCTCTCTCCATCACATTTCTATAAGATAAAGTGGGGTTTGGGCCAGGGAACAAATAATTTTGCAGAACTTATGGCTTTAAAGCTCTTGCTCACCTTTGTTGGGGAAAAAGGGATCTTAAACCTCTATATTTTTGGAGATTCAATGGTGGTCATCAACTAGTTGAGAAAAACTCAAATGTGTCATAACATAAATCTTACTTCTATCCTTGAAGAATTCTTTTGAATTACAAATATATTTACAAACATGTCATTCAATCATGTCTACAGGGAAAGGAACGTCACAACAAACACCTTATCTAAAGAGGGCACTCTTATGGCTCATAGGCAATGGCACATCATAGAGTTCTTGGATGGGAAAAGATATGAACATTATCACATACATTTTATAGAACAAATGGGTCAGCCAGGATCCAATGCCTAAAGTTTTTTCCTCTTTTTTGTATATAGTTCGAAGACAACAAAGTGGACAGGTTACACACTATCAACATTTTTGGGAGAGGTTTTCATGAGACATCTTCAAATTTCTACATAACTGATACTTTTTATATGATGCAGATTTTTATGATCTCTAGTTTATTAGACCTAGACTTTTTTGTTCAGAAAGACTAACAAATGACACTCTTTTGTGAACTGTGTATCTTTGACTTCAGTTGTCAGTGTTGGTAGCAGTGAGACTTTCAGGACTAAATGCATACGTTTACATGCATTCTTCAGAATGTAAATTTTATACTCTTTAATAATACTTATGTTTTTTTT
>JZKD02S1353917.1:20884-66188 GCA_000966675.3 Picea glauca | reverse complement strand
AAGGATTTGAGGGAGAGGAGGAGGGAGTAGGAGGAAGAGAGGAAGGATCTGAGTGATTCAAAAAGGAGAGAAAGTGATCTGGCATCCACCCTTAGAGGAGGTGAAAGGTGATCTTCAAAAATATTTTTATTCTACGCCAACTAGAGATTCCAGTAGAAAAAAATTGGAAGAGTTGTCCAGATAGATAGAAAAAGAGATTTACCTTTGAATGTGCCAGAGTACAAGAATATTTGTTTGTCAAAATGTTTTCTCGAAGAATTCGGCTTGCAGATTCTATAGTAAAGGTCCCGTGTTACCATTTTCCATACTTCTTGAGCATAGGGACAATGAATAAAATGATGGGTGGATTATTCCGAGTGTTACTGACACATGGGACATTTGAAGGGCCTCAAAAATCCTCTTTTGGAAAAATCCCCTCCGTTAAGACTTTGTTATGAGCAAGAGTCCAACATAAAATATTTATTTTTGGAACGCCCGTACTTTTCGAGATTGTTTTCCATTTTCTTTGAACAAGAGGGAGAGGGGACGACTTTAGAAGATGAGAATATCCCTACTTCACCGAGTAACCATATCGTCCCCATCCCCTTGAATCTTTAAGATGGAATTTGAGAGGAGCACAACCTTGAAGAGATGTGAAGAGAAAGGATGTAGCCTCAAAGAGATGGGAGGGGATGGGACCAAGATCCCATCCAGAACATAAACCAAAGATATGATTCCTGGATGATATGTCAAACAAGGTGAATTTCCCATTATCTCTAAGCTAATCCAATAACAACCTCAACACTAAGTTTTTAGAAAAAGGAGGTTGTCCAAAGATCCCATTGTTAATCAAATTGATGCATTTCCCATTACCCAAGAGGCACATAAGTTGACTTTGGAGCAAAGAGATGGAGGAATTTAGTAGTTTCCATACTGGGGATCTAGATGTTGGAGCTTCCTCAATCTCTAGAAACCTTAGTCTTTCCTGGGTTAGATATTTGAACTGAATAGCATGTTTCCACCATTCCTTATTGCATGTGATTAACTGCCATAAAATTTTTGCTCACAGGGCGATATTCACCAAATCTGGATCACAAAATCCGAGCCCCCCATTTTTGATTGGAGCCCTGACTATTTCCCATCGGACCAGGTGCAATATTTTATTATTGTAGAGACCACCTTTTCATAAGAACCTTAGGATTTCTTGTGCTATCACTGCCTTGATTGATTTTGGCGTGAAAAGTGAGGAGAATTGGAAGACAGGTAAAGCAAAGAGGATTGATTTAATTAACATGATTCTGCCAGTCGGATTCAACCATTACGATCCCCAATAGATTTTTTTTTTTTAAACTTGTCCAGGATGGGGATCCAATAATTGAAAGGAATCAATTTTAGGCTAATCGGGATCCCAAGATACTTGAAGGATTTCCAATTTTCTTCATATTCAAAATGAAGGATCCTAGTTATTTGCATGATCAAGCTCCGAGAAATGTTCCATGTATAAATATTACTTTTGGATTCCTTGAAAAGTCCTATCGATGCCTTTGTAAAGGATTCAAGTGCTAGTTTGAATCTACAGGCAATGATTGTAGAACCCCCCCCCAAAAGAATTGTATCATCTGTGAATTGTGAGTGATTCAGTCGATGCACCCCTAGGGAAGTATTAATACCAGAAATAGACTTGAGCCTCCTCTCCTTCTCCAAAATCCTGCTAAGATAGTATTGATCCAGGTGGATATCGGTGGCCACCCACCTCTTCTAATTGGTTCACATACAGTTTTTCATTTTGGCAGTTTTTTTACAGTTTTTTGAGTCCCAAACTTATGGGGTCGTTTTGAGGCCCTAAACGATGTTTTTTTGGACTTTTTTGGGGGGCAGGGATTTCAATATTGTACATTAATCCTCAGTGGACATTTTAGTTATCGGATAGACCTTTCTGACGAGGTATCGAACACCCCAAACGAAGATCGTATGCAAAGGTTATGCCCCTGAGAAGTTGACGTATCAACTACCCCCATCGAGGCCTGCAAACCTTTTGGCTTTTCATCTTCCGGGGTTAGGGTTTTGGATTTTATTTATGTTAAACATTCCTTTTGAGCCTCATTGTAACATCCATATTCTTGCGAATGAGCATAGCCGTCACATCTCTTCTCAGAGATAAGTTTCCACCATTCTAGCGAGTTCATTCACTCCGTATTTTACAGTTTTGCACATTTCGCTCATTAATAGAAATTGTTTATTACTGTATCTCCGTGTTTATTGTTATATCTTTGATATATCTTTGTTATATTATTGGATAACCAATATATCTTTGTACATTTATTTATTATATCTCCACTCTCATTTTGTGCCGAAAATAATCAGGATCAGTGGTATCAGAGCAGGCTGCTTTTGATCATTTTTCAGTGCATGTCCCTGACGAGGTCCGAGTGTAGCAAGTTGTGTCCTAATCTTGTCTCTCTTGAGAAAAATCGCTCTCACATGCCCAAGAAACCCTCCATGGAGGAAGAAAAAAAACCCGATGGAGCACAAGATTATATTAATATGTTGCTTCAACAAGCTCTCACGTGATAGAGGGACGAAATGATGGAGAATTTTTCCCACATACTTCAATGACTGTCGATAACATCAAACACATATTCATCAAGTGACCACTTTGGAGGTACCTCTCCTTTCAAGGTACAAGTCAATTTTGATATTCCCGTATTTGAAGGTCAGATAAATGCGGATGCCCTAGAAAAATGGTTAAATATTCTAGAAGGTTACTTCTTTATTCAAAAAATTTCCGACATGGAAAAGATCACCTTCACACTCCTTAAGGCTCTCCCCCATGTCAAACATTGGTGGGAAACTTACTGGGAGCAAAGCTATATAGAGGATTCTGGAATATATGGGGTCGAGCCCACTTGGGATTTTTTTGTAGATGCGGTCAAGGAACAATTATACACTGTTGGTAACTATGACAACCAGTACATGAGATGGACCACACTACAGTAAGAGAGGGGCCAAACAGTGTCAGAGTTAACAAATATTTTCCATACCTTGCGCACCAAGTTGGGTATCAAAGACTCCGAGCGACATCTGGTTCTGAAATATCGCGGGGCTCTACATAGGTACATCCAAACTGAAATGGATTTCCTGGACATCTCATCACTGGGAGCTACCTATCGATATGATGTCAAAATCGAGCATAAATTTTGGTACCAAAAAATAATGGGAGAAGACAAATCATCGACACATACCCCACTGCTACTATCACAATTGCAATGATTCAACCAGGAGAACCTGCAGATCCTGAAGAGGGGGAGTGCCTCTTCCATTCACAGATGTGGGTGAGGGGACCCTGTTGAATTTCATTGTTGATAGCGGAAGCCAAAAGAACTTCATCTCAGTAGAGGTCATCAAATAGTTGAGATTGTCGACAACACCACACCCACATCCATACAACATCAGGTGGCTTCACCATGGATGTGATCTCTGTGTCAGCCAACAGTGCCAATTGTGATACATCATCCATCCCTTCAAGGATGAGGTATTATGTGATATTGCCCCATTGGATGTATGTGATGTTCTTTCAGGTCAGCCATATATGTAGAAGCACCATGTTATTTATGAGTCTCGACCCCGTAGTGTCATTTTTACTCTAGGAGGTCATCTCTACAGGATAACAAACGTTTCCAACTACTATCCCACCTAAATAGTTCCACAAGGTAGTATCTCATACTACAAAATTAATATTCTTTGCAATCTGTTCAAAAGGTGAACATTAGGACACTGTAACCTCTACAGCCTTGGCCCAAGACCGTCCTTTCCAACAGAAGCAGATTGCAGAAGAGAAAACAGATACAATTGTTTCTTCACCTACAATGGTGCCTACACACTACCCAATAAAGCCAAGATACAACATGTTGGTTGAAAATATTCAACCCCACCAACAATAGGTTCACGATAGTCTTCAACAAGCTCAGCAACACAACTTCTCTAACAAGGCAAACAACTCACCAGGATTCAGATTCAACAAATGCTTTCCCCTCTCACCCGAGAAATCAATGCAATGGAGACCATTGCTTCGTAATGGGTGAGCATTGATCCAGGTTTATATCGGTGGCCACCCACCTCTTCCAATTGGCTCACATACAATTTTCCATTTTGGCAGTTTTTTTATAGTTTTTCGAGTCCCAAATTTCTGGGGCTTTTTTGAGGCCCTAAACGATGATTTTTTGGACTTTTGGGGGGCCAAGATCACATAGTCGCATGCCCTGATCCCTAATAGAAGTTTCAGTTCTCATATATACCTTTTCTATGAGGTATCGAAAGCCCTAAACAAAGATCCTATGAAAAATTTACGCCCCCGAGAATTTGACATATCAACTACCCCCATCAGGGCCCACAAACCTTTTGGATTTTCATCTTCCGGGGTTAGGGTTTTGGATTTTATTTATGTTAAAAATGACTTATGAGCCTCATTGTAACATATATCTTCTTGCAAATGAGTGTAGCCGTCACATCTCTTCTTAGAGATAAGTTTCCACCATTCTAGCAAGTTCATTCACTCTGTATTTTACAGTTCTATACATTTCGCTCATTAATAGAAATCATGTATTAATGTATCTCTATGTTTATTGTTATATCTCTGTTATATATCTTTTATATTATTGGATATCTGATATATCTCTATACATTTCTTTATTATATCTTTGATCTCATTTCGTTTCAAAAATAATTTGAATCAATGGTCTCAGAGCAATCTGCTCTTGATCATTTTTCAGTGCATGTCCCCGACAAGGTCCGATTATAGCAAGTTGGGTCTCGAGATTATATATCTTAAGAACAATCGCTCTCACACGACCAAGAAACCCTCCATGGCGGAAGAAAATAAAATTATGGAGCAGAAGAATATATTAATCCGTTGCTTGAGAAAGCTCTCACGTGACATAGGGACGAAATGATGGAGAATTTTTCCCACATCCTTCAACGCCTGCCGATAACAACATGCACATCTTCATCAAGCAACCACTTTGGAGGCACCTCTCCTTCAAGGTGAAAGTCAATTTTGATATTCTCGTATTTGAAGGTCAGATAGATGTGGATGCCCTAGAAAAATGGTTAAATCTGCTAGAAGGTTACTTCTCTGTTCACAATTTTTCCGAAAGGGAAAAGATCACCTTCACACTCCTTAAGGTTCTCCCCCATGAAAAACATTGGTGGGAAACTTACTGGGAACAAAGATCCACATAGGAGTCTGGAATTTATGGGGCCGAGCCCACTTGGGATTTTTTTGTAGATGCGGTCAAGGAACAATATTACCCCATTGGTAAATATGACGACCAGTACATGAGATGGACCACACTTCGAGTCCCAAATTTCTTGGGCCATTTTGAGGCCCTAAAAGATGATTTTTTGGACTTTTGCGTGGCCAAGAGAACATAGTTGCATGCCCTGATCCCTAATAGAATTTTTATTTCTCATATAGACCTTTTCGACGAGGTATTGAATGCCCTAAACAAATATCGTATGAAAAAGTTATGCCCCCGTGAAGTTGACATATCAACTAGCCCCATCGGGGCCCGCAAACCTTTTGGATTTTCATCTTCCGGGGTTGGGGTTTTGGATTTTGTTTATGTTAAAAATGACTTCTGAGCCTCATTGTAACATCTATCTTCTTGCAAATGAGTGTAGCCGTCACATCTCTTCTTAGAGATAAGTTGCCACCATTCTAGCAAGTTCATTCACTCTGTATTTTACAGTTCTATACATTTCGCTCATTAATAGAAATCGTGTATTACTGTATATCTATGTTTATTGTTATATCTATGTTATATATATTTTATATTATTGGATATCTGATATATCTCTGTACATTTCTTTATTATATCTCCGATCTCATTTCATGTCGAAAATAATCCGAATCCGTGGTCTCAGAGCAGTCTGCTCTTGATCATTTTTTCAATGCATGTCCCTAACGAGGTCCGATTATAGCAAGTTGGGTATGGATCTTGTCTCTCTTGAGAACAATCGCTCATGCACACCCAAGAAACCCTTCATGGCGGAAGAAAATAAAAATGACGAAGCAAAAGAATATATTAATCTGTTGCTTGAGAAAGCTCTCACACGACTGAGGGACGAAATGATAGAGATTTTTTCCCACATCCTTCAACACCTGCTGATAACAACATGCACATCTTCATCAAGCGACCACTTTGGAGGCACCTCTCCTTTCAAGGTACAAGTCAATTTTGATATTCTCGTATTTGAAGGTCAGATAGATGCATATGCCCTAGAAAAATGGTTAAATCTACTAGAAGGTTACTTCTTTGTTCACAATTTTTTCTAAAGGGAAAAGGTCACCTTCACACTCCTTAAGGTTCTCCCCCATGAAAAACATTGGTGGGAAACTTACTGGGAGAAAAGATCCACAGAAGAGTCTGGAATTTATGGGGCCGAGCCCACTTAGGATTTTTTTGTAGATGCGATCAAGGAACAATATTACCCCATTGGTAACTATGATGACCAATACATGAGATGGAACACACTCTGGCAAGAGAGGGGTCAAACAATGTCAGAGTTCACAAATAATTTCCATACCTTGCACACCAATATGTGTATCAAAGGCTYCGAGCGAYATCTGGTTCTGAAATATCACGRGGCTCTGCATAGGTACATCCAAACCGAAATGGATTTCCTAGACATCTCATCACTGGGAGTTGCCTATCGATATGCTGCTGAAATTGAGCAGAAATTTATGCACCAGAATAAKCAAGAGTTYGGGTCTGCAAATACACAATAACCAAATAATGGTAAAGACGACCCTAACAACCAKCCTTTAGAAAACCAATCCAAGCCACATGGAAATAAGGGTAACGGAAAGACGAAGAAGGACACTGGAAAGTGGTGCAATTTCCACAAAAGGCCCTAGCACAACACCGATGAATGTTACTCAAAATAGTCATTGGTGGCCGAGATCAAAGAAAACGAGTCGAACCCAGATTCAAAAAATAATGGGAGAAGATAGATCATCGATGCACAACCCACTGTTACTGTCGCGACCCCAATAAATCAACTAGAAGAAATAACAGAACCTGAAGAGGGGGAGCACCTCTTCCATTCATGGATGTGGGTGAAGGGGACCCCATTGCATTTCATTGTTGATAGCGGAAGCCAAAAGAACCTCATCTCAACATAGGTCGTCAAACAATTGGGATTGTCTACAACACCACACCCACAACCATACAACATCGGGTGGCTTCGCCAGGGATGATATCTCCGTGTCAGCCAACAGTGTCAATTGTCATATGACATCCAACCCTTCAAGGATGAGGTATTATGTGATGTTTCCCCACTGGATGTCTTTGATGTTTTTTTGGGCCAACCATATATGTGGAAGCACCATGTTATTTATGAGACTCGACCCCGTAGTGTCATTGTTAATCTGGGGGGTCATCTCTACAAGATACCAGAGGTATTTCCAACTACTATCCCACGTAAACAATGTCGCAAGGTAGTATCTCATACTAAAAAATTCAGCTTCTTCACAATTTGTTCAAAAGGTGAACAGAAGGACACTGCAACCACTACATCCTTGGCCCAAGACCTTCCTTTCCAACATAAGCATATTGTAGAAGAGAAAGAAGATACAATTATTTCTTCACCTACAATGGTACCTACACACTGCCCAGTCAAGCCAAGATACAACAGGTTGGTTGAACAGATTCAACCCCGCTAGCGATAGGTTCGTGACAGTCTTCAACAAGCTAAGCAACGCAACTTCTCCAGCAAGGCAAGTAGCTCACCAAGATTCATATTCAACAAACGCTTTCCCCTCTCCCCCGGGTACTCAATGCAATGGAGACAATTGYTTCCTAAGGAGGGAGGATTGATCGAGTTGGATATTGGTGGCCACCCACCTCTTCCAATTGACTCACATATAGTTTTCCATTTTGATAATTTTTTACAGTTTTTGGAGTTCCAAACTTTCGGGGTCGTTTTGAGATCCTAAACAATGTTTTTTTTTTTACTTTTTGGGGGCCAGGGGTTTATAATGGAATGCCTTGACCCCCAACATAATTTTTACTTCTCGAATATATTTTTGTGACGAGGTATCAAACACCCCAAACAAAGAATGTATGCAAAATTTATGCCCTAGGAAGTTGACGTATCAACTACCTCCATCAGGGCTTGCAAACCTTTTCTCTTTTCATCTTCTGGGGTTAGGGTTTTGGATTTTCTTTATGTTTAAAATGATTTCTGAGCCTCATTGTAACATCCATATTCTTGCGAATGAGCGTAGCCATCACATCTCTTCTCAAAGATAACATGCCACCATTCGAGCGAGTTCATTCACTCTGTATTTTACAGTTCTGCACATTTCGTTCATTAATAGAAATTGTGTATTACTATATCTATGTGTTTATTGTTATATCTCTGCTATATATTTGTTCTATTAATCAATATATGATATATCTCTGTACATTTATTTATTGTATCTTTTCTCTCATTTCATGTCGAAAATAATCTAGATCAGTAGTATCAGAGAAGGCTTCTCTTAATCATTTTTCAGTGCATGTCCTCGACGAGGTCTGAGTATAGGAAGTTGGGTCTCGAGCTTGTATCTCTTGAGGAAAATCAATATTTCACGCCCAATAAACCCTCTATGGTGGAAGAAAATAAAAAACAATAGAGCAGAAGATTCTATTAATCTATTACTTGAGCAAGCTCTCACACGACAGAGGGATGAAATGATGAATATTTTTTCCCACATCCTTCAACGCGTGTCAATAAAAAAAGACACATCTTCATCAAGCGACCACTTTAGAGGCACGTCTCATTTCAAGGTACAAGTCAATTTTGATATTCTCGTATTTGAAGGTAAGGTAGATGCGGATGCCCTAGAAAAATGGTTAAATTTGCTAGAAGGTTACTTCTTTGTCCACAATTTTTCCGACAGGGAAAACATCACCTTCGCACTCCTTAAGGCTCTCCCCCATGTCAAACATTGGTGGGAAAATTACTGCGAGAAAATCTTCACAGAGGAGTTTGGAATATATGGGTCGAGGCCACTTGGGATTTTTTTATAGATGCAGTCAATGAACAATATTACCCTATTGGTAACTATGACGACCAATACATGAGATGGACCACACTGCGGCAAGAGAGGGGCCAATTTTTTTTGGATTTCACAAATACTTTCCATACCTTGCACACCAAACTGGGTATCAAAGACTCCAAGTGACATCTGGTTTTGAAATACCATGAGGCTCTGCATAGGTACATCCAACCCGAAATGGATTTCCTGGACATCTCATGAGTGGGAGTTGCCTATCGATATGCTATTAAAATCAAGCAGAAATTTAGGCACCAGAACAAGAGGGAGTTTGGGTCTGCAAATCTGAAACAACCAAATAATGGTAAAGACGACCCTAACAACCAATGTTGAGAAAAGAAATCCAAGCCACACAACAAGAAGGGTAATAGAGAGACGAAGAAGGACACTGAAAAGTGGTGCGATTTCAACAAAATCCCCTAGAAAAACACCGATGAATGTCGCTCAAAAAAGTCATTGGTGGCCGAGATCAAATAAAAAGAGTGGAACCCAGATTCATAAAATAACAGAAGAATATAGATCATCGACGCAGACCCCACTGCTACTGTCATGACCACAACAACTCAACCAGAAGAACCAACAAATCCTGAAGAGGGGGAGCACCTGTTCCATTCACCAATGTGGGTGAATAGGACCCCGTTTCATTTAATTTTTGATAGCTAAATCCAGAAGAACCTCATCTCAGCAGAGATCGTCAAACAATTGGGATTGTCGACAACACCCACCCGCAACCATACACCATCGGGCGGCTTCGCCTAGTATGATATCTCAATGTCAATCAACAGTTTCGATTGTCATACGACATCCATCCCTTCAAGGATGAGGTATTATGTGATGTTTCCCCACTGGATGTATGTGATGTTCTTGTGGGCCAACCATATATGTGGAAGCACCATGCTATTTATGAGTGTTGACCCCGTAGTGTCATTGTTACTCTTGGGGATAATCTCTATAGGATACTAGATGAAGTTCTAACTACTGTCCCACCTTAATAGTGCCGCAAGGTAGTATCTCATACTACAAAATTCAACTTCTTCACAATCTGTTCAAAATGTGAACAGAAGGACACTGCAACCACTACAGCCTTGGCCCAAGACCTTCCTTTCCAACAGAAGCATATTGTAGAAGAGAAAGAAGATACAATTGTTTCTTCACCTACAATGGTACCTACATAATTTTGAATCAATCCAAGATAAAACATGTTGGTTGAATATATTCAACCCCATCAGCGATAGGTTCGTGACAATCTTCAACAAGCTAAGTAGCGCAACTTCTCCAGCAAGGCAAGCAACTCACCAAGATTCATATTCAACAAATGCTTTCCCCTCTCCCCCGGGAAATCAACGCAGTGGAGACCATTTCTTCTTAAGGAGGGGGGATTGATCCAGTTGGATATCAGTGGCCACCCACCTCTTCCAATTGGCTCACATACAATTTTCCATTTTGGCAGTTTTTTAACAGTTTTTCAAGTCCCAAACTTTCGAGGCCTTTTTGAGGCCGTAAACGATGTTTTTTTGGAATTTTGGGGGGGCGGGGGTTATTTATGGAATACACTGACACCTAACGGAAGTTTTACTTCTCGAATATACCTTTCCGATGAGGTATCAAACGCCCCAAACGAAGATCGTATGCAAAAGTTACACCCCTGGGAAGTTGACGTATCAAGTACCCCCATCAGGGCCCACAAACCTTTTGGATTTTCATCTTCCGGGGTTAGGGTTTTGGATTTTATTTATGTTAAAAAGGCCTTTTGGACCTCATTGTAACATCCATCTTCTTGTGAATGAGAGTATCTGTCACATCTCTTCTCAGAGATAAGCTACCACCATTCTAGCGAGTTCATTCACTCTGTATTTTACAGTTCTGTACATTTCGCTCATTAATAGAAATTGTGTATTAATGTATCTTTGTGTTTATTGTTATCTCTCTACTATATCTTTGTTCTATTATTGGATATCTGATATATCTTTTTACACTTATTTATTATATCTCCACTCTCATTTCGTGCCAAAAAATAATCCAGATTAGTAGTATCAAAGAAGGTTGCTCTTGATATTTTTTCAGTGCATGTACTCGACGAGGTCCGAGTATAACAAGTTGGGTCTCGAGCTTGTCTTTCTTGAGGAAAATAACTCTCGCATGCCCAAGAAACCCTCCATGGCAGAAGAAAATAAAAATAATGGAGCATAAGATTCTATTAATCTATTACTTGAGCAAGCTCTCACATGACAGAGGGACGAAATGATGGAGATTTTTTTCCACATCCTTCAATGCATGCCGATAATAACAGGCACATATTCATCAAGCAACCACTTTAGAGGCACATTTCCTTTCAAGGTACAAGTCAATTTTGATATTCTCGTATTTGAAGGTCAGGTAGATGTGAATGCCCTAGAAAAATGTTTAAATCTGCTAGAAGGTTACTTCTCTATTCACAATTTTTCTGATAGGGAAAAGATCACCTTCACACTCCTTAAGGCTCTCCCTCATGTCAAACATTGGAGGGAAACTTACTGGGAGAAAATATCCACAGAGGAGTTTGGAATATATGGGGTCAGGCCTACTTGGGATTTTTTTGTTGATGTGGTCAAGGAATAATATTACCCTCTTAGTAACAATGATGATCATTACATGAGATGGACCACAGTGCAACAAGAGAGGGGCCAAACAATTTTTGAGTTCAAAAATACTTTCCATACCTTGCGCACCAAACTAGGTATCAAATAATCTGAGCGATGTCTAGTTTTGAAATATCGTGAGGCTATGCATAGGTACATCCAAACCGAAATGGATTTCCTGGACATCTCATTAGTGGGAGCTGCCTATCGACATGCTGTCAAAATCAAGCAGAAATTTAGGCACCAGAACAAGCGGGATTTCAGGTCTACAAATCTGCAGCAACCAAAGAATGGTAAATATGACCCTAACAACCAACGTTCATAAAAGAAATCCAAGCCATACGACAAGAAGGGTAATATAAAGATGATGAAGGACATTGGAAAGTGGTGCGATTTACACAAAATCCCCTAGCAAAACACTAATGAATGTCACTCAAAAAAGTCATTGGTGGTTGAGATCAAAGAAAAAGAGTCAAATCCAAATTCAGAATCTGATTCAGAAAATGATGGGAGAAGACAGATCATCGATCAAGACCCCACTGCTACTGTTGTGACTGCAACAACTCAACCAGAAGAACCAACAGATCCTGAAGAGGGGGAGTGCCTCTTCCATTCATATATGTGGGTGAAGGGGACCTCATTGCATTTCATTGCTGATAGCAAAAGCCAGAAGAACCTCATCTTAGTAGAGGTTGTCAAACAAGTGGTATTGTCGACAACACCACACCCGCAACCATACAACCTCGGGTGGCTTCGCCAGGGATGAGACCTTCGTGTCAGCCAACAGTTTCGATTGTCATACGATATCCATCCCTCCAAGGATGAGGTATTATGTGATGTTTCCCCACTGGATGTCTGTGATGTTCTTTTGGGCTAGCCATATATGTGGAAGCGCCATGGTATTTATGAGTCTCAACCCCGTAGTGTCATTGTTACTCTAGGGGGTCATATCTATAAGATACCAGAGGTAGTTCCAACTACTGTCCCACCTAAGCAGTTCCACAAGATAGTATCTCATACTACATAATTAAACTTCTTCACAATCTATTCAAAAGGTGAAAAAAAAAACACTACATCCACTGCAGCCTTGGCCCAAGACCTTCCTTTCCAACAGAATCATTTTACAGAAGAGAAAGAAGATACAATTGTTTCTTCACCTACAATGGTACCTAAACCCTATGCAGTCAATCCAGGATATAACAAGTTGGCTGAAAAGATTCAACCTCGCCAGTGACAAGTTTGTGACAGACTTCAACAAGCTAAGCATCACAACTTCTCCAACAAGGAAAACAACTCACCAAGATTCAGATTCAACAAATGATTTCCCCTCTCCCCTGGGAACTCAAAGCAATGGATCCCATTACTTCCTAAGGAGTGAGGATTGATCTAGGTGGATATCGATGGCCATGCACCTCTTTCAACTGGCTCACATAGAGTTTTCCATTTTGGCAGTTGTTTTATAGTTTTTCGAGTCCCAAACTTCCGAGGCCATTTTGAGGCCCTAAACGATGTTTTTTTGGACATTTTGGGGGCTAGAGTATATTAACTCATTGCCTTGACCCCCGATGGAATTTTTACTTCTTAGATAGACCTTTCCAATGAGGTATCAAACACCCCAAACAAAGATCGTATGCAAAAGTTACAACCTCGGGAAGTTGACGTATCAACTACCCCCATCGAGGCCCACAAACCTTTTGGCTTTTCATATTATGGGGTTAGGGTTTTGAATTTTATTTATGTTAAAATGACCTTTTGAGACTCATTGTAACATCCATCTTCTTGTGAATGAGCGTAGCTGTCACATATCTTCTCAGAGAGAAGCTCCCACCATTCTAGCGAGTTCATTCACTCTGTATTTTACAGTTCTATACATTTCGCTCATTAATAGAAATTGTGTGNCCTTTAGAAAACCAATCCAAGCCACATGGAAATAAGGGTAACGGAAAGACGAAGAAGGACACTGGAAAGTGGTGCAATTTCCACAAAAGGCCCTAGCACAACACCGATGAATGTTGCTCAAAATAGTCATTGGTGGCCGAGATCAAAGAAAACGAGTCGAACCCATATTCAAAAAATAATGGGAGAAGATAGATCATCGATGCACAACCCACTGTTACTGTCGCGACCCCAATAAATCAACTAGAAGAAATAACAGATCCTGAAGAGGGGGAGCACCTCTTCCATTCATGGATGTGGGTGAAGGGGACCCCATTGCATTTCATTGTTGATAGCAGAAGCCAAAAGAACCTCATCTCAACATAGGTCGTCAAACAATTGGGATTGTCTACAACACCACACCCACAACCATACAACATCGGGTGGCTTCGCCAGGGATGATATCTCCGTGTCAGCCAACAGTGTCAATTGTCATATGACATCCAACCCTTCAAGGATGAGGTATTATGTGATGTTTCCCCACTGGATGTCTTTGATGTTTTTTTGGGCCAACCATATATGTGGAAGCACCATGTTATTTATGAGACTCGACCCCGTAGTGTCATTGTTAATTTGGGGGGTCATCTCTACAAGATACCAGAGGTATTTCCAACTACTATCCCACGTAAACAGTGCCGCAAGGTAGTATCTCATACTAAAAAATTCAGCTTCTTCACAATTTGTTCAAAAGGTGAACAGAAGGACATTGCAACCACTACATCCTTGGCCCAAGACCTTCCTTTCCAACATAAGCATATTGTAGAAGAGAAAGAAGATACAATTGTTTCTTCACCTACAATGGTACCTACACACTGCCCAGTCAAGCCAAGATACAACAGGTTGGTTGAACAAATTCAACCCCGCTAGCGATAGGTTCGTGACAATCTTCAACAAGCTAAGCAACGCAACTTCTCCAGCAAGGCAAGTAGCTCACCAAGATTCATATTCAACAAACGCTTTCCCCTCTCCCCCGGGTACTCAATGCAATGGAGACAATTGTTTCCTAAGGAGGGAGGATTGATCGAGTTGGATATTGGTGGCCACCCACCTCTTCCAATTGACTCACATATAGTTTTCCATTTTGATAATTTTTTACAGTTTTTGGAGTTCCAAACTTTCGGGGTCGTTTTGAGATCCTAAACAATGTTTTTTTTTTTACTTTTTGGGGGCCAGGGGTTTATAATGGAATGCCTTGACCCCCAACATAATTTTTACTTCTCGAATATATTTTTGTGACGAGGTATCAAACACCCCAAACAAAGAATGTATGCAAAATTTATGCCCTAGGAAGTTGACGTATCAACTACCTCCATCAGGGCTTGCAAACCTTTTCTCTTTTCATCTTCTGGGGTTAGGGTTTTGGATTTTCTTTATGTTTAAAATGATTTCTGAGCCTCATTGTAACATCCATATTCTTGCGAATGAGCGTAGCCATCACATCTCTTCTCAAAGATAACATGCCACCATTCGAGCGAGTTCATTCACTCTGTATTTTACAGTTCTGCACATTTCGTTCATTAATAGAAATTGTGTATTACTATATCTATGTGTTTATTGTTATATCTCTGCTATATATTTGTTCTATTAATCAATATATGATATATCTCTGTACATTTATTTATTGTATCTTTTCTCTCATTTCATGTCGAAAATAATCTAGATCAGTAGTATCAGAGAAGGCTTCTCTTAATCATTTTTCAGTGCATGTCCTCGACGAGGTCTGAGTATAGGAAGTTGGGTCTCGAGCTTGTATCTCTTGAGGAAAATCAATATTTCACGCCCAATAAACCCTCTATGGTGGAAGAAAATAAAAAACAATAGAGCAGAAGATTCTATTAATCTATTACTTGAGCAAGCTCTCACACGACAGAGGGATGAAATGATGAATATTTTTTCCCACATCCTTCAACGCGTGTCAATAAAAAAAGACACATCTTCATCAAGCGACCACTTTAGAGGCACGTCTCATTTCAAGGTACAAGTCAATTTTGATATTCTCGTATTTGAAGGTAAGGTAGATGCGGATGCCCTAGAAAAATGGTTAAATTTGCTAGAAGGTTACTTCTTTGTCCACAATTTTTCCGACAGGGAAAACATCACCTTCGCACTCCTTAAGGCTCTCCCCCATGTCAAACATTGGTGGGAAAATTACTGCGAGAAAATCTTCACAGAGGAGTTTGGAATATATGGGTCGAGGCCACTTGGGATTTTTTTATAGATGCAGTCAATGAACAATATTACCCTATTGGTAACTATGACGACCAATACATGAGATGGACCACACTGCGGCAAGAGAGGGGCCAATTTTTTTTGGATTTCACAAATACTTTCCATACCTTGCACACCAAACTGGGTATCAAAGACTCCAAGTGACATCTGGTTTTGAAATACCATGAGGCTCTGCATAGGTACATCCAACCCGAAATGGATTTCCTGGACATCTCATGAGTGGGAGTTGCCTATCGATATGCTATTAAAATCAAGCAGAAATTTAGGCACCAGAACAAGAGGGAGTTTGGGTCTGCAAATCTGAAACAACCAAATAATGGTAAAGACGACCCTAACAACCAATGTTGAGAAAAGAAATCCAAGCCACACAACAAGAAGGGTAATAGAGAGACGAAGAAGGACACTGAAAAGTGGTGCGATTTCAACAAAATCCCCTAGAAAAACACCGATGAATGTCGCTCAAAAAAGTCATTGGTGGCCGAGATCAAATAAAAAGAGTGGAACCCAGATTCATAAAATAACAGAAGAATATAGATCATCGACGCAGACCCCACTGCTACTGTCATGACCACAACAACTCAACCAGAAGAACCAACAAATCCTGAAGAGGGGGAGCACCTGTTCCATTCACCAATGTGGGTGAATAGGACCCCGTTTCATTTAATTTTTGATAGCTAAATCCAGAAGAACCTCATCTCAGCAGAGATCGTCAAACAATTGGGATTGTCGACAACACCCACCCGCAACCATACACCATCGGGCGGCTTCGCCTAGTATGATATCTCAATGTCAATCAACAGTTTCGATTGTCATACGACATCCATCCCTTCAAGGATGAGGTATTATGTGATGTTTCCCCACTGGATGTATGTGATGTTCTTGTGGGCCAACCATATATGTGGAAGCACCATGCTATTTATGAGTGTTGACCCCGTAGTGTCATTGTTACTCTTGGGGATAATCTCTATAGGATACTAGATGAAGTTCTAACTACTGTCCCACCTTAATAGTGCCGCAAGGTAGTATCTCATACTACAAAATTCAACTTCTTCACAATCTGTTCAAAATGTGAACAGAAGGACACTGCAACCACTACAGCCTTGGCCCAAGACCTTCCTTTCCAACAGAAGCATATTGTAGAAGAGAAAGAAGATACAATTGTTTCTTCACCTACAATGGTACCTACATAATTTTGAATCAATCCAAGATAAAACATGTTGGTTGAATATATTCAACCCCATCAGCGATAGGTTCGTGACAATCTTCAACAAGCTAAGTAGCGCAACTTCTCCAGCAAGGCAAGCAACTCACCAAGATTCATATTCAACAAATGCTTTCCCCTCTCCCCCGGGAAATCAACGCAGTGGAGACCATTTCTTCTTAAGGAGGGGGGATTGATCCAGTTGGATATCAGTGGCCACCCACCTCTTCCAATTGGCTCACATACAATTTTCCATTTTGGCAGTTTTTTAACAGTTTTTCAAGTCCCAAACTTTCGAGGCCTTTTTGAGGCCGTAAACGATGTTTTTTTGGAATTTTGGGGGGGCGGGGGTTATTTATGGAATACACTGACACCTAACGGAAGTTTTACTTCTCGAATATACCTTTCCGATGAGGTATCAAACGCCCCAAACGAAGATCGTATGCAAAAGTTACACCCCTGGGAAGTTGACGTATCAAGTACCCCCATCAGGGCCCACAAACCTTTTGGATTTTCATCTTCCGGGGTTAGGGTTTTGGATTTTATTTATGTTAAAAAGGCCTTTTGGACCTCATTGTAACATCCATCTTCTTGTGAATGAGAGTATCTGTCACATCTCTTCTCAGAGATAAGCTACCACCATTCTAGCGAGTTCATTCACTCTGTATTTTACAGTTCTGTACATTTCGCTCATTAATAGAAATTGTGTATTAATGTATCTTTGTGTTTATTGTTATCTCTCTACTATATCTTTGTTCTATTATTGGATATCTGATATATCTTTTTACACTTATTTATTATATCTCCACTCTCATTTCGTGCCAAAAAATAATCCAGATTAGTAGTATCAAAGAAGGTTGCTCTTGATATTTTTTCAGTGCATGTACTCGACGAGGTCCGAGTATAACAAGTTGGGTCTCGAGCTTGTCTTTCTTGAGGAAAATAACTCTCGCATGCCCAAGAAACCCTCCATGGCAGAAGAAAATAAAAATAATGGAGCATAAGATTCTATTAATCTATTACTTGAGCAAGCTCTCACATGACAGAGGGACGAAATGATGGAGATTTTTTTCCACATCCTTCAATGCATGCCGATAATAACAGGCACATATTCATCAAGCAACCACTTTAGAGGCACATTTCCTTTCAAGGTACAAGTCAATTTTGATATTCTCGTATTTGAAGGTCAGGTAGATGTGAATGCCCTAGAAAAATGTTTAAATCTGCTAGAAGGTTACTTCTCTATTCACAATTTTTCTGATAGGGAAAAGATCACCTTCACACTCCTTAAGGCTCTCCCTCATGTCAAACATTGGAGGGAAACTTACTGGGAGAAAATATCCACAGAGGAGTTTGGAATATATGGGGTCAGGCCTACTTGGGATTTTTTTGTTGATGTGGTCAAGGAATAATATTACCCTCTTAGTAACAATGATGATCATTACATGAGATGGACCACAGTGCAACAAGAGAGGGGCCAAACAATTTTTGAGTTCAAAAATACTTTCCATACCTTGCGCACCAAACTAGGTATCAAATAATCTGAGCGATGTCTAGTTTTGAAATATCGTGAGGCTATGCATAGGTACATCCAAACCGAAATGGATTTCCTGGACATCTCATTAGTGGGAGCTGCCTATCGACATGCTGTCAAAATCAAGCAGAAATTTAGGCACCAGAACAAGCGGGATTTCAGGTCTACAAATCTGCAGCAACCAAAGAATGGTAAATATGACCCTAACAACCAACGTTCATAAAAGAAATCCAAGCCATACGACAAGAAGGGTAATATAAAGATGATGAAGGACATTGGAAAGTGGTGCGATTTACACAAAATCCCCTAGCAAAACACTAATGAATGTCACTCAAAAAAGTCATTGGTGGTTGAGATCAAAGAAAAAGAGTCAAATCCAAATTCAGAATCTGATTCAGAAAATGATGGGAGAAGACAGATCATCGATCAAGACCCCACTGCTACTGTTGTGACTGCAACAACTCAACCAGAAGAACCAACAGATCCTGAAGAGGGGGAGTGCCTCTTCCATTCATATATGTGGGTGAAGGGGACCTCATTGCATTTCATTGCTGATAGCAAAAGCCAGAAGAACCTCATCTTAGTAGAGGTTGTCAAACAAGTGGTATTGTCGACAACACCACACCCGCAACCATACAACCTCGGGTGGCTTCGCCAGGGATGAGACCTTCGTGTCAGCCAACAGTTTCGATTGTCATACGATATCCATCCCTCCAAGGATGAGGTATTATGTGATGTTTCCCCACTGGATGTCTGTGATGTTCTTTTGGGCTAGCCATATATGTGGAAGCGCCATGGTATTTATGAGTCTCAACCCCGTAGTGTCATTGTTACTCTAGGGGGTCATATCTATAAGATACCAGAGGTAGTTCCAACTACTGTCCCACCTAAGCAGTTCCACAAGATAGTATCTCATACTACATAATTAAACTTCTTCACAATCTATTCAAAAGGTGAAAAAAAAAACACTACATCCACTGCAGCCTTGGCCCAAGACCTTCCTTTCCAACAGAATCATTTTACAGAAGAGAAAGAAGATACAATTGTTTCTTCACCTACAATGGTACCTAAACCCTATGCAGTCAATCCAGGATATAACAAGTTGGCTGAAAAGATTCAACCTCGCCAGTGACAAGTTTGTGACAGACTTCAACAAGCTAAGCATCACAACTTCTCCAACAAGGAAAACAACTCACCAAGATTCAGATTCAACAAATGATTTCCCCTCTCCCCTGGGAACTCAAAGCAATGGATCCCATTACTTCCTAAGGAGTGAGGATTGATCTAGGTGGATATCGATGGCCATGCACCTCTTTCAACTGGCTCACATAGAGTTTTCCATTTTGGCAGTTGTTTTATAGTTTTTCGAGTCCCAAACTTCCGAGGCCATTTTGAGGCCCTAAACGATGTTTTTTTGGACATTTTGGGGGCTAGAGTATATTAACTCATTGCCTTGACCCCCGATGGAATTTTTACTTCTTAGATAGACCTTTCCAATGAGGTATCAAACACCCCAAACAAAGATCGTATGCAAAAGTTACAACCTCGGGAAGTTGACGTATCAACTACCCCCATCGAGGCCCACAAACCTTTTGGCTTTTCATATTATGGGGTTAGGGTTTTGAATTTTATTTATGTTAAAATGACCTTTTGAGACTCATTGTAACATCCATCTTCTTGTGAATGAGCGTAGCTGTCACATATCTTCTCAGAGAGAAGCTCCCACCATTCTAGCGAGTTCATTCACTCTGTATTTTACAGTTCTATACATTTCGCTCATTAATAGAAATTGTGTGTTACTGTATCATTGTGTTTAATTTTACATCTCTGTTATATTATTGGATATCCGATATATTTCTATACATTTATTTATTATATCTCCACTCTCTTTTTGTGCCAAAAATAATCCGGATCAAATATGCCATTAAGATGTAAAGAATAGGGGAGAAGGGGAAGCCTTGCCTCAATCCCCCGGAGAGGGAGAATAAATCTAATGGGAATCCATTTATTAATGGAGAAATCGATGGATGACTGATACATGCAGGTATCCAGGATATGATATTAACACTAAATCCAAACCGATATAAGACTGCCAGGAAGAAGCTATGTCTGACTGGGTGAAAAACATCGACCATATCTATCTTGATAGCCATGCCCTTCTCTTTCTGCTGATGGCTTGAATGAATTGCTTCATGTACAAGGATGATGTTATCCACCATTTGACACTTCTCAAAAAATCCTCCTTGGTTTGGAGAGATGATTGAGGGAAGAAGGGGTTTTAACCTATTCACAACGATTTTAGAGATGGTATTATGTGAGACATTGCATAGAGAAATTGTCCTGAACCTTGCAAAGGAACAAGGGTTGGAGTATTTGGAATTAAGGCTAAAAAGGAAAATTTTGTAGCCCCACTAATTTTAGACGACCTCTGAGAATACTAGATCATTCAGACCAAATATACCTTTATGATTTTCCAACACTTCTGATGAAAATGGGTCGAGAAACCATCCAAACCAGGAGCTTTGTCTGAATCCATTCGACAAATTACCTACCACACCTCTTTCTCTGAAACTGGATGAGTGAACAAAATGTTATCACTATCAGAAACCAACTTGGGGATGTTAGAGAGAAGGTCCTCTGTAATTTCCAACTCAAAGTGGGGGACCTTATTGTTGAGTACATTTTTATGCTTCCTTTTTGCTCTATAAACCACACTTTTGCCTCTATATCCATCCATTTTGTGTAAATTTCATTCCATATTTTCCATGAAACAACTTATGCAAGGTATATTTATCATTCTTTAGCTTAAGAATTGAGTTTTCTAAATTTTGGCATTAAAATTGAAAATTTATCAGAAATTATAGGATTTGACTAAATCCCATAATTGCTCCTAGCTTCGTGTACTTGCAGGACACCTGGGAGAAATCTAAGACTTGGGTCGTGTTCCCTAATGTACAAGGATGGATAATGAGCTATCATCTTTGAGATCTGAGACTTCCAGATGTCCTGTCAACGCTGGTCAAACAGAGCCACTTCAACATAAAATACCCTCTTTTAGCCTTAAATCATGGACAATTTTGGATTTTTGTGGGATTTGGCCATATATTGTGGATCTGAAGGAGGCATTCGACCCTCCTAGATATATTATGGATCTGATCATGATATTTAGGAGACTTATTAGAATTTTTAGTTTTGAAACTCTTGTATAAATACTCTTAAGCATAGACTAGTATGACAACTTCTTGATGTGAATGAAGAAACTTTGGATTTTGCACTCTTGAGATCAGTTCTGCGTTTTGTTCCTGTTAATGCTTATGATATGATGATTTGAATGCCACTGGAGCTCTTTTCTTAGCTGAGACAACTCAAGTGTACCAGTGAAGCATTGGAGGGCCCCCTTTGCCAAACTAGTACACTCTTTCTTTATGTTCTTTTCAAGTAATCTTTGATATATGTTTTAGATCAGATCTTGTTGTAGATGAGTTTTATTCATATCTTGTTGTAGTTAGATGAATTCCATAGCTAAKTCACATGCTTAATGTTTTAAATCCTTACTTATATTGTGAATGATTTCTTGAATAAGAATTCGATGTGTAGTTTTCCTTCAAGCATTAAGATAGTCATGGATGYTTTTTGAGTTATTTATGCTTTCAGTACTTTTGATTTAATTTGATGATAGTTGCTAATGAATGAATGAAAGAAGACAATGAATGCATCTCCTTAATAAGAGTTTTGTCCTTCTAGCATTTGATAGGTCTTAGAACTACTTCGAACATCTCTTGAATGCTTATTGTTGATACTCTTTAGGCAAAAAATTGTTGATTACTGTTATGAGATCTATGAATAGGACTTATAAATAGAAGCTTAGCATCTCTTCCATATTCAGCCCTTAGAATAGGTTTTGGTTTATCTCTATTAAAGATAAAAGCTATCTCTAAATCCATATACTTTGGATGTGCCTCTAAGTCTTACAAACACCGGATTGACAATCATTTGTACTCTAATTTACATCAGTAGATTGGATCCTAACACTTATATTAAAGAGTTTCAAAGTGCCTTTTAGCTTCCTACTTGATCTGCTCATAATCCGTGATCACTTCACCAGTAGCAGAATAAATCTCTTTCACCCGGTTGAACCAAAGTTTAGATTTTTCCTGCCAGTGAAAATAATTTGTACAATGATCTCCTTATTTTAACCATAAACTTCTAGATTTGAGTCGCCAATATGCTTCCTCTTTGTCCATCTCCTTATTCATGGATTGATAGGTTTATCTCTCCTTCAGGATGAGATTGGAAATGGGAGATTGTTACCATAGATTTCATTACTAAGTTTCACACAACAACAAGGTAGCATGATTCCATCATGGTAGTGGTGGACAAGCTTACAAAGGCTGAACATTTTATTCCAATCAAGATGACACATAAGGCAACCAAAATTGCAAAAAATTATATGAAGGAAATTTCCAAGCTACATGGTGTGCCTAACGCAATCGTATCTGACAGAGATACCAATTTCACTTCCAATTTTTGGAAACAATTGTTCAAAGGATTTGGAACAAATCTAAATTTTAACACAACTTATCATACAAAATTAGATGGGAAGACAGAGAGGGTCAACATATAATTGAAGATATGATAAGAATGTATGTAATGGATCAACCTTCCAAGTGGAAAGAGTATCTTCATTTGGTTGAGTTTTCTTATAAAAATGGATATCAACCATCTTTGAAGATGATCTTGTTTGAAGCCTTGTATGGAAAAAAAATGCAACACACCGGTGAGATGGGATAACCCAGTGGACAGATTAGTAATTGGGCCAAAATTTCTAAGAGAAATGGAAGAATAGATTATAAAAACAAAGCAGAATTTAAAGATTGCACGTGATAGAAATAAAATCTACGGGGAGAAGGGAAGAACACATAGGGAATTTAAAGTGGGTGAGCATGTGTTCCTGAAAAGTGAAGGAAAAATGAGTTCATTGAAATAAGGAAGTTGTCCAAAGTTGGAAATGAGATATTGTGGGCCATTTGAAGTCCTAGAGAGGATAGGCCTGGTTGCGTACATGCTTACATTGCCCACATCCATGATATTTCATAATGTGTTTCATGTGTCTTTATTAAATAAGTATGTGCCCGATCCTAACCATGTGATTGATTAGACTATGATCCAGTTGGAGCACAAAGGGAACTTTCGGGTGGAGTTGGTGCACATACTAGACCAAAAATTAAAAGTGCATAGGAATCGAGCCATTGACCTAGTAAAGGTCCAATGGACTTGCTATGGTCATGAAGACGCTACATGGGAGCATGAAGAGGCCATGCGGGAAGAGTACCCACAATGTTTTGTAGTTTTTTGAGGAAATATGAATGTGCATTTGTACATATGTGTACAATGACTCCATTTTGGTTGAGCTAGCCAAGTTCTTGGAGCCACAACTTTGAGACTTCTTGTCAATTTTGTGCTAGAGCCTTGGATGATCCGAAAATATCTTTTAACGAAAATGGTTGAGTTTTAAAGCATGAGTTAAATTACCATTTAGGAATTGAACGAAAGAGGAAGAATGAAAGAGGAAACATAGCAACCATTCAACAATCAGATCTGAACATAAGCATGAATAACATCAAACCATAATAAGAGAAGTTGATAACAGAGTTCGACAACCTCGCCTACGTCTCTGGGCCTTTGTCTCCGTGGGTGAGGTTTTCTTATTTTTTTTCAAATATTTAAAAGTACATTACAAAAATGCCAAAAGGATTACAAATTGATCTGGTCTTTTTCTACCAGATCTCAAGAACCCAACAAAACTAACGGCACCGAAAACGAATGAACAGAGCTCCTAGAAATGGCTCGCAAAGGTGCTATCCTCAATGGCTTCCCTACATAAAAATGGCTTTGGCTTGGAAATTATTCGACATTTCTCTGTTCTAAAACTCCCTTTGGCTTTAACAACCTCCCAACTTCTCCCCAAGATCTAGCCTCAAAAAGGGCCCAAGATCCTCCAAAAATGGATTAAATCTCCCAAATCTGGCTAATAATCCATTAAAAATCATACAATAATGTTTTAAAAACCCACTTTGCAAATAATTATGGCATCCCATTTTCTCCACACTCCTCGGCATATGGGGCGATCCCATGTGCCCAAGCGCTAAGGCCTGGTGTGCTGCCCCCCTCACCATTCGACCCCTGGTTACATTGTATGGCGATATGACCACCACCCAAGATCCATGTGCCCTAACCTTCTTAGCCCTCGATCATAGCTCCCGGATATGTGCCTTGGTCAACGGGCTAGCCCGACCGACTAGGCGCTATCCACTACAATTCCTTTCTAACAATAGAGTAACGATCCTATGCATATCCCACAGGATCAAGGCTAGACTCCAACAGTTATTCGCGCACGCCAAAGTGTAAGGAATGGTCATATGTGACGGTTCACATGCCCCAGCACCGAGTGCTAGAACAAAGGTCAGGGCTAAACCTCAGTGCATTCTATTCATATGGAAAGGTCGTATGTGTTGAGGGTTGGGGCTAGGCCCCAACCCTTTTCTGCCCGAATATACAACATATAATACTTTAAATAAAATTTTGCAACTATATATGTTAAGTCATAACGTGGGAGGGCTGGTAGCCTGACCCCTGCCAAAGCTCTCGCCTGGACCATAGGTCACGGGTTCGATTCCCATTGAACCCATAAATTTTTCCATAAACCGACGACCAATCAATGGGTGCCACATGGAAGCCCATGACTGGGCCATGTGGCACCGTACCATTCGCCAAATAATTGCCGCGTGTCATACGCCTATTCGTCCACCTGTCAGTTGTCATGCCTAGTCAACAACCTGCCAACTCACTACCACATCAACTCATGCCAACTATACCTGCCACGTTAGCCCGTGCCCCGTCAGCTCATGCCAACTGTACCTGCCATGTCAGCCCGTGCCATGTGTCATCCTTGTAGTGGTGCCATGTGTCATGATTTGACTCATCCACATCTTCACATGTCCACGTCAGTGCCAATGCACCATGCCACATCAGTTGTATGACCGTACAGCCTGTACAGTCAAATTCCATGTCAGCACTGTACAGACTATACAACCAACTTTTTTTTGCCTGTTTGGCAAAACGAACAGACCACTATATCTTTCGTGTATGATGTTCATTTGAGCCTGTTCAAGTTGTGTTGGGTTCGTATCGATGAGGTCTACACACACGTCCATTTTGAATCCATTCTGAGCACTTTGATTTTTAGGCCTTCCTGGACCCATTTTGGTCCCTAGATCCAATTCTAGATCACACCTCCCTACTAAATACCCTTTGGTCCTCCAAAAGGTTACTGACCAGTCATCAAGTGCGGGATAGGCCACCCCACTTGTTCTCTATCTTTAAACTTTGTTCTGTGCACCTATCTCATCAAGATCAACTGTAAAACAACCATGATAACTGACAACATGTTGTTAGCCACTTGTACCCTGTCACATCTTACTGAAGACACTATCATCCATTTTGACAACATTACTAATGATAACATCAGAAATATGACTGCAAATGAGCTAATATGTTTGTAATACTTGCACAACATTAGCTTATCTTGAAGCAAAGTGTGATTGATCTTCCATTCTACAATCATCTCTTGTTCTTTCTTAAGATCAATTACTTGATTTGAAACAATTATAGGTGTGTTTCTTGCATGAGATGCCTTTCTTAATTGTTCCATTGTTTGAAGAGATTGATTTGCTTTAAAATGATGATCATGTACAACATATTCTTTGTTTGCTTTGATTAAGTGATATTGATTATGTTCCATGTAGAAGATTGTTTTACGATCATATAAGTAAGGACTGCCTAAGACCATTCCACATTCACTGAGTGGCACCACATCACATGTTACCTCTTCCACAAACTTAGATGAAATTGCAAACTTTAATGTGCATTGCTTTGTTATGTGCAATTTATGATTGTTTCTTATCCATTTAAGTGAGTAAGGCTTATGATGCATCTAAGTGTTTAATCCCAATTGTTTAACCAATTCCTCTGAAATCAAGTTAGATTGAGATCCATTATCTATCAATGTGTCGACCTTAGTGTGCCTCATTATGACCCTTATGTGAAACAATTTACTTCTAGAATCAAATCCATCACCAATTTTACCTGTTAAACCAACCAATGAGACTTTAGATTCATCACCTGAATCCAATCCCAAGTTTGTTGTCCATGTTGTTTTCTTTGATACCACTTGATCTGAAAAGATCTTTTAAACGACAATGGTTAAGTTATTTTGCATGAGTTAAATTACCATTTAGGAAACTAATGAAAGAGGAAGAATTATAGATGAAACATGACAGCCATAAAGCAATATACAGATCTGAACATAAGCATAAAGTAACATTAAACCATAACAAGAGAAGTTGATAATGGAGTTCAGAAACCTCGCCTACGTCTCCGGGCCTTTATCTCATGGGGTGAGGGTTTTCTTATTTCTGTTCAAAGCTTTAAAAATACATCATAACAGTTCTAAAAAGGTTACAAACTGATATGGTCTTTTTCTACCATATCTCAAGAACCCAACAAAACTGACAGCATTGAAATCGGATGAACGAAGCTCCCATAAATGGCCCGCAAAGGTGCTCTCCTCAAAGGCTTCCTTGCATAAAAATGGCTTTGGCTCAACAATCCTTCAACATTTCTCTATTCTGAACCTCCCTTTCCTCTCTTTGAACCACTTCAGTCTCTTCTCAGGATGCAATTGACAACAATGATTCTCATCATGCCTTTCTTTCTTGCAATTCTTGCAAGAGGGCTTCTCTTCCTTTCTTGCCACTAAATTTGCCTTCTTGCCATTCCACTTTTTTTTGTCCTCTTTTCTCGAAGACGATTCCCCTCATACACCAACCCCTATTTTCCCTGTCTTAATGTATGTAGCTTGAACATAAACCTCATCAATATTAGTAGGTCCAAACATAAATACATTGTTACGAATGTGTGCAGGTAAACCTCCTATATACTTCATAAGAGTTTCTTGGGTATGTAAAGGAATATCTAACATCAATGCCATCTTAAGAAAACCATATGTGTATTCTTGCACTGTTTGTCCTTTTCTTAGTTTAAGACTTTGCCATTCAATTAAAGCTTTCTCTTTATAACCCAAAGGATAGAATTGATTTCTAAGTGCATAAATAAAACTTTTCCATGATGGAAATACATTACCCACTTGTTGCATGCCATTTTGAAACTTGCTTTACCACCAAATGAGTGTTGTGCATGCAAGTCTAAGCGATGCTAACTTGATTTGAGTGGCCTCATCTTTGATTTGTTTCACACTGCAATAAACCTCCATCCATCTGAACCAATTATCAAGTTTCTCTGCATTGACTTCACCATCATACATGGGTAATTCAAATTTTACATCAAGCTTAAGTAAAGGCATTTCATGTTTATGTTTATGGACATGTTTTCTTGCAATGTATTTAGAACTTGAACTTGAAGAAGAAGAAGATGATGGAGAAGAAGGAGGTGAAGGAGGAATTTGAGGAGGATCCTCTCCTTCTTCACTTTTGACCTTTGAATATTCACCTAGATTCAGTCTCTTTTGTTCCAAGTAATCATCATACACAACCTTCATCATCTCCAACATGGTGAAGAAATTCTTTCGAAACTCTTTCTCTTCATGAGAAAGTCCCTCTTCCGATGCCATCTTCTCACTTTGATAAGTTCTCTTTCTCAATCCAATCTCAGGATTCTCTTCAACAATCTCACCTTCACCATGATTCATCCTTTCCCTGGTGATCATGCAAACTCAAAAACCAACTGTCGACTAGCACTGATACCACTTGATCTGAAAATATCTTTTAACGACAATGGTTGAGTTTTAAAACATGAGTTAAATTACCATTTAGGAATTGAATGAAAGAGGAACATAGCAGGCATTAAGAAATATACATATATGAACATAAGCATGAATAAAAACAAACCATAATAAGAGAAGTTGATAACGAAGTTTGACAATCTCGCCTACGTCTCCGGGCCTTTGTCTCTGTGGGTGAGGCTTTCTTATTTATGTTCAAAGATTTAAAAGTACATCAAAATAGTTCCAAAATGATTACAAGCTGATCTGGTCTTGTTCTACTAGATCTCAATAACCCAACAAAACTGACGGCACTGAAAACGGATGAACGAAGCTCCCAGAAATGGCCCGCAAAGGTGCTCTCCTCAATGGCTTCCCTGCATAAAAATGGCTTTGGCTTGGAAATTATTCAACATTTCTCTGTTCTGAACCTCCCTTTGGATTCAAGAACCTCTGGTTTATATAGACTTGAAGTGGGTAACAACCTCCCAACTTCTCCCTAATATCTGACCTCAAAAAGGGCCCAAGATCCTCAAAAAATGGATTAAATCTCACAAATCTGGATAATAATCCATTAAAAATTATATAATAATGTTTTAAAAACCCACTTTGCAAATAATCAGGGTGAAACCCCTTTTCTCCAAGTTCCTGGGCATATGGGGCATTGCCATGTTCCCAAGCACTAAGGCCTGACACACTGCCCCCCTCACCATTCGACCCCTGGTTACATTGTATGGCCATATGGCCGCCACCCAAGCTCCACGGGCCCTAACCTTCTTATCCCTCGGTCATAGCTCCTGGATATGTTCCTTGGTCGGGGGGATAGCTCGACCAACCGAGTGTTATCCACTGCAATTCTGCGCTAACAATAGAGTAACGGTCCTATGCATATCCCACAGGATCGGGGCTAGACTCCAATAGTTATCCGTGTGCACCAAAGTGTAAGGAATGGTCATATGTGATGGTTCGCATGTCCAAGCACCAATTACTAGAACAAAAGTTAGGGCTAAACCTCCACGAATTCTAGTCATATGGCAAGGTCGTATGTGCCGAGGGTTCTACCCGAATATACAACATATAACACTTTAAATAAAAGTTTGCAACTATATAGGTTAAGTCGTAATGTGGGCGGGCTGGTAGTTCGACCCCTGCCAAAGCTCTCACTCGGACCATAGGTCACGAGTTCGATTCCCATTGAACCCATAACTTTTTCCATAAACCGACGACCAATGAATGGGTGCCACGTGGCAACCCATGACTGGGCCATGTGGCACCGTACCATTCGCCAAATAATTTCCACGTGTCATATGCCGATTCATCCACCTGTCAACTGTCATGCCCAGTCAACAACCTGCCAACTCACTGCTATGTCAGCCCATGCCATGTTAGCTCATGCCAACTGTACCTGCCACGTTAGCCCGTTCCCCATCAACTCATTCCAACTGTACCTGCTACGTCAGCCCGTGCCACATGTCACCCTTGTGGTGGTGCCACATGTCACGATATAACTCGTCCACATCTACACATGTCCATGTCAGCTCCAATGCACCCTGACACATCAGTTGTACGGTCGTATGACCTGTACAGTCAGCTTCCACATCAACACTATACGGACTATACAGTCAATAATTTTTTGCTTATTTGGCGAAACGAACAGATGCGATATCTTTCGCATACGATGTCTGTTTGAGCCCGTTCAAGTTGTTTTGGGTTTGTATCGACGAGGCCTACGCACACGTCCGTTTTGAATCCATTCTGAGAAATTTTATTTTTAGGCCTTCTTGGACCCATTTTGGTCCCTGGATCCAATTCTGGATCACTGGAAGGGAAGTGAGATCACTTGAGGGACTACGATGCAGAGAAGGGGTTACACTTCCTTGAGTTGTGTAGGTTGAGGGGAAACAAAGATTACTGGTTGGAATTGCTGCATGAATCACTAAAGTACAAAATTATCAAGTATTGTGATGCAATAATTTATGTATGTATACATGTACATCGATATGACAATGTTCCCTAAGGACAATGAAAAATGTAGGGACAAGGGATTGTGAAACCCCATTTTTAATTCCTAATGTAGCACTATATAATTGGAAATATTATGAATGGTCGGGGGCCTAGCGATGTAATATATAAACATTGTACATTGAAAATAATAAATTGAAATACACCACCGACTATAGACAAGTAAGGAACATAGTAATGAGGGGATATGATTCCACGAGAGAGGGGGGCTCAATGGGGGTTTTGAGGAGTTTTCATATGCCTTGAGTCTTAATCCATCTTCATTAATCAATTTGTCATTTAGCCATTTATCTCTTTGACCTATTAAGCACTCAAGTCATTGAATTCATGTAAGAGGTTGAGTGAGAAGTCAACCCACTCGGTTATGATAGTAGGGGTTGAGTGTAATCACCTTTGGGGGAAAATTAAGAGTTAAGTAAGCACGATAAAAGAGGAATTTCAAGTAGGAAACAAAGTATTTTTTTTATAGTTATCAAGAGGGGAGAAAAAAATGATCTGAGTGTTAGGAAAGAGTTGTCAACCATAGTGTGTATTGAATATAGCTTGTCGAAGATGGAAATTATGTTGAAAATGAGGTTGTCATGCATGTGCATGATTTTCTGTTAAGAAAAATTACCCAATAGCAAGTGAGCTTGTTGTGTGAGCACTCCTATTGTAGCTAGATTTCTTGGCCCCCCCAGTAGAGGGATTCTTGGTCAGTCTGTATTGGAGCCCTAGATGGGATGGAGATTGTCTGAAGGACTGGAGTGCATAGAAGGAAATCTCATCCCTTGGGTTGTGCTGACTAATGGGAAAGAGAGCTTGGTGGTTGGAATTTGTGTAGGATTCATGTCACTAAGTTTTTAGTGAAGTTTTGAATTGTCACAGTGGAATGTAGACACCCATGGGATCTTGTTCGTCCTTTTGGAATCATATCCCTAGCTCATGGGTGGCTTGTTGCAGAGAGAGAATTGGTACAATAGAGCCTACAATTCAGAGGAATGTCCTTTTTCTACAACCTGTTGTGTAAATCATTTTTAAAAGACAAGTATTTTAATCACTGTCATTTACAATTTTAATGTTATGATTGAATGTTGCATTTATTCTTTATTTTGTATATATGAATGTTGTTGCGTGCTTTAATTGTCGTTGTGCATTTTTAAATCAGTTGCATTCATGAGTTTAATTATTAATGATAATTTCATAAGTGTGTATCTCATGTTGTTTATATTTTTGCATTTGAATCAAAGGATAGTCAATTTTGTAGTAATGTGACCTAGCCAGGTAGTTGGGCATGTTACATAATGGTATCAAAGAAAAAAAAGTGTGGTAGCATGCCTCAGTGAGTATCTCAGAACATTACAATTCTCCTCTTTTGGGATAAAATAAAGGAAAGATGAATTTGTTGGTCCCTCTATTTGATAAGCCTCGTGCATACATCTTGATAAGATTGAACTTGATTGTGTTCCAATATTCCATGTAAAAATGAATTGAAAAGTTGTTTTGGCTAGTATCCTTGTTTTGGGAAAGATCCCAAAGATATTTTTGAATTTACTCTTTAGACACTTTCTACATGAGAGCATTATTTACACCAGGAGAGATCATAGAGGGAATATTTTATAACATAGCCACAATAACTTTTGGCTCAGGCCCATCCTTTTTTGTGTATAAGTCATTGAAATGATTGAGGACAACCTCATTTATCATGTCAAAGGATTTAAGCAATTCCCCACTAGAGGTAGATATGTCTTTAACATTAATTTTCTAAAGTTTGGCTCTAGCTTACTTGTGGAATAACATGATGCTCCTATCCCCTGCCACTAACCAGAGACTTATTGATTTGAGTCTCCATCTCATTTCTCTAGCTCGAAGGGATTTTTGAAATTTTTGGAAGGTCTCCTTTTATTCTAATAATATCTCATGGGTGACCTACTCTTGCTCTAATTTGCTCCAGTTTCTCTTTATTTTCTTGAATTTCTATTTCAGGTGGGAAATGAGAATTTGTGTCCCATTCTTTAAGCGCCTTCTTGGTGGATTTTAATTTATGTTCCCAAATATGGACAAGTAAACCAAAAATCCAAGTGCTCCATGTACTTGTTATGACATCCAATGCGGTATTTTTGTAAAGCCATAAAGGATGAAAACATAATGCTATGGGACCATAGTCAAGTATTTCCTTAAGTTGGAGAAGAATATGCTTGTCATTAGAAGCAAGCCAAGAGACAGTTTTGGAAGAGGTTGAGAAATCAATCTAAAAAAAGAGCTTTGAACCAAGGATTTCTCCAATCTAGCTGCTATATGGCCAGGCCCAAGTCACTTATTAGTCCAAGTAAATCTACCCCTGATGGGATTGATATCCACTAGATCCAAAAAAGATATCAAATCTTCCATTCGATCTCTAAGAGGGTCCCTGACTATTCTTCCACCCCTTTTTTCTTTTTGATTGAGAGTGGCATTGAAATACATAGCCACTATGTTATGAACCCAAAAAATTATCCCTCTTAATGTCGAAATAGTATTCCAGCAGTCCACTTTTTCTTAATATAATGAAGGCATATACACATTCACTATATTAAATACCTCACCCATATACATATGCTTGAGACTTGTGAGTAACCAATGCAATGATTGCTAACTATAGTTTAACTGCAAAATAGATTTGTTCCATACTATTCAAATACCTCCAAGGGCCCCTCTTGCACTTACCACCTAACCTTCACTATTTTTCCAATGTTTTTTGCACTTGCTTAGGTTTCCATCAACTTCAATCTAGATCTCATGGAGTAGGATAACTAAGGGTTTTTATTATTTAACCAAATTCATTTTTGATTCTAATTTGTTCTTCTTACCTAGTCCCCTTCAAATCTAGGAGATCATGTTCATCATTTACTTGGGGGTTTTTTATTCTCACTATGAGGTGGGTGCGATCCACTCTAGTTCCTTGTGTTTCTCTTTGTTAAATATTGTCAATGGTATATTGTTTCCCCCACTTTTTTTTCTTTTTCTTTCGCTTCCTCCTTTTTTTTGTGGCTTTCTACCCGCCTTCTTACGAGACTTTCCTTCTATGAATTTCTCATCCTTTTCCTCATTAGACTTCCCCTCCTCCTCATGTTGGGAACCTTGATGGCTAAGAGCTACGCATGTAGTAAAATTATCTTTATTTGGAGAGGATGGAAAATCATCATCATGATCTAGAATGTCACTCTCCATAATTGGCAATGGTGCAAAGCCAAGATTTTCTTCCATAATTGGGGTTATTATGAATCATCTATAATTAAACAAGGGGATTCCCACTATTTTTGTAGTAGAAATATGTTCTCCATGAAAGAGAAGTTCATACATGTTTATTTTAGGGCTAGATGCACTTCCTTTTGAATAATTCAAGGAGTTACCTTTGGTCTCATTTTCCTAAACATTGGATGGGCCTGCCAACAATGGTTTTCTTGAGACTCCTCCAGATCCAGAGGGATGAGTAACTGCAACTAAAGATGGTACCTTCTTAGGATGTGTAACATTACATGTTTTCTTGTTGTTATCCCTTTTCTTTTTAACTTTTTTCCAATGATCCTCCTTTCTTGAGGTTCTTGCTCTACTGATGAATTCTTTAAGAATTTTTTTATTATCAAAATTCCCATATTCATGACATTGCTTACACTTAAAAGTGAGTTGCTTGTAGTCCACTAGTTGAATATGTTTCCAATCATTTAATGTTAGATAAATCATTTCTGGAAAACCATTTTTAAAGTCAAATTCAACACATATACATGCACATGCAAGCACTCCATCTCTTGGTTCAACTTTGTCAATATAAGTTCCTAGGGTATTCCCAATATCCCTCGGAACATCATCATTCCGGCAGTGAAGTGGGAGATGAGGTAATCTTATCCAAACTAGAATTGTTGAGGGGATGTCGCTTTCCGAGTTGAATTAAGGAGTCCATCTGTTCAAATATATCCCTTTGGATCCACAAAAATATGGACCATTTCAAAACATGAGATCCCTATCTTCCTTGGTTTCAAAGAAGAAGAAATAAAATCCTCTTTCGTATAAGTAATGAGAGAGTTTTTCTTTGATCAAAACTAACCAGTTCTTCTGTGTCCAAATTTCCGTGGCCCTAAGAGAAGGCCAAACACTAGTGAACTGATCCACCAGAGCCCTATCCACAAGCTTTAGGGCCATTTGACGTGCATAGATGGAGGGAGAGGAACCTCCAGGATCACTTCCAACCTTTTAAGAAACTGAGTTTGGTTCAGTTATTTATAATCATGGTAAGGTTAAGTTATGGTGTGAGTTGCATTCATATTTGTGTAAAAGAAAAATGAAAGAGAATTTCTTCAACATTATGAGTTTAAAGAACAAAATGAATATTGTTAAAATTGGGACCTAGCCTTCATAGTAAAATTGGTCATTGCACTAACCCAAAAATATATTGAGATGAACAAATTTTTAAAATTTATGATACAAAGAAAATTGAGGATAAATATGACCTTATTTTACTTGCCTTTCTCTTAATAAGACATAACTATACCTAACTTCATAACATATTTAATTCTTATGACCTCATTCATTAAGAGAACCATAATGATCTTAGTACTTCTATTTCCACCATATTTAAAGTTAAAAATTACATTATGAAGAATATTCACTTTGTTTCCTTTTAGTTTTTTAATAGATATTATTTCCTTTAAGAGATTGTATAACATCATATTTATAAATTCTTAACTAGTGAAAAAAAAAATCCAAAATTTTTAAATATTTTTTATTATATAAATAATATATTAAAACAAATATTTAATTTTATATAAATAATATTTTTTTCCAAAAAAATGTACTTGTAAAAAATCTTTCAAATACCTTTTTTATTATATAAACAATATATTAAAACAAATATTTAATTTTATATAAATAATATATTAAAACAAATTATTTAATTTTATATTTATTTATATAAAGAATATATTAAAACAAATATTTAATTTTATATAAATAATATATTAAAACAAGTTACTTAATTTTATATTTGTTTTTTCAAATTTAAAGTGATCTCATCATCAATCTCATAAAAAAAAGTCAATATAGTTAACCTTAGAATTTGTAAGCCATTTCAAAGATTCATTTAATTTAAAAGGGACAATTTTTCTAATATGTTTAAGTCTAATCAAGTCCATTTGTATGGTATATTCATACAAGGAGTTCAAGGTTATTACTATTGTTTTTTTTACGTGGAGTTCAAGGTTGCTACTATTGTTTTGTAGGGCATTCATCATAAGAATATACACTCCCTAACTCCATTGAAAACAATAAAGATGGTTCTTCCATGCTGATGTATAGATAACCAGATTTTCAGATTTGTGAGTGATTGAGTTAGAGTTTAAGTTAATTGTAATAAACATAACAATATAGTAGATTCATTATAATAGTTATAATGTAATTTTTAATAAAATTTTGGAATAGTAATGATAATAAATAACAAGAAGTAAGTGTGATTTGTGATTGAGTTACATTGTAATTTTTAATAACATGTTGTAATAGTGATTATAATAAATATAATATATTTAATTTATAGTTATAATTATAATGTATTTTTTAATAAAATTTTGATAATAATTGTAATACATAATAAAATGTAATTGTTAATATATATGAAATTATTTATGGTAAATTGGTAGAGTTATTGTTTTAGTTTGTAAGAAGTGTAAAGTTTATTTTATTTTATTTTTTAATTTTTTAATTATGTTAAAATGATTGTGTACTATGTTAATGTTTTGAGTTGAAGTTATTAGTTTTTCATGAATCAAAATAAATAAATAATAAGAAAATGCTAAAGGACGAGAGCATAATATTTACATTGAAAAAATGAAATACAAATAACCAAAATTGAATTCACACTACCATTATATCAAATATAGATAATAATAAATGTAACAGAAACAAACAACTAGAGTTATGGCACTTATTTCTACACCAAATATCGATAGCAATAAATGTAAGAGAAACAAACAAAATTAAATATTGATATTAACAAATGTAAGGGAAACAAACAATAATAAATAAGAAATGCATATTTATGAAAAATAATAAGATCTTTGACCGATACTAAATTATATGAATTCAAATGTTGAAAGATCTATTTGAATACAACTCTCATATTAGCATTTCTCCACCAACTTTTTAATGAGTTATTAATGTAACTAATATTTTTATACTTAGGGATGACTCATTAATATGAGTAACTAACAACTCTCAACTAATTGAGTAATAAATTATGAATGAAATTATAAAAAGAAAATTAACATACAAAATATATTATATACATACCCTCCTCCTTAATAAATATATCCCAAAACTATCTTTAATCAAATTATTAGGCATGCCACATATAGAGTAGGTGTTTAACTAGTAGAGTCGAATAGAAGAATGGTCGAACAGAGGAAGAGTAGTAATTTCAGAAGGAATGGGGAGAAAATTATCACATCGCTTTCCAGCTTTTAGCTCCTACCCAAACCTTCCCATCGAATTTGTGGGTTTTGTGTTTCCCAACCCAAAAATGGAATGAATTGGGTTGGGACATATACTCTAATGGCTATTCAATCCCTTACTTGAGTTGAGCGAAACCCAATCCATTTCCTTATACAAGCTTTCTCTTCCCTACACAATTATTGTTCCCTATTACACTATATAACCAAGTCACTTACATAATAAAAATTGTCTTATTTTACATAAATGACCATTAACATGTAATTCATTACTAATTTATGGACTCCAACAACTTCAAACAAATGGAGCTATGTTTAAAACACACATAACATACACATAAACAAAAAAATAAAAAATTGGTATAAAAAACATAAATATGTTGAACTATATTCATATTAATGCTATAAAAACATAGCACATGGGTGTAACTACTTTTTGAACTAAATAAGTTATGAAATGTGGGTCATTACTAATTTATTGACCCCAACAACTTTAAACAAATGAAATTAGATTATTATTATATAATATTAAAATTGTGAAATTAATTAAGTGTATGAGACTTCCTTGTTTATAGAATAAGAGACTCCTTGGCACAAGGATTTGATTGTTAAAGTCTACATAGATATACATATTAGGATTAGTGAGAATATTGCTAGAATGTCTTTAATTTAGCAAATTAGTTTGGATTTGTTTCTATACTTAGACAATTAGTTATACTTAGACAATTAGTTATAGTAATTTTTGGAGGTTGTTGGATCTTGGTGATCCACTCTCTTTTTGGGGGATTGCAATTAGATTGTTTTTGCTATCTTGATCAAGATTTGTAACCTATATATTTCAGCTGAAGGAATGAAGGGTTTGAGTGTGAGTTTTAGTGGGTCTCTTCTTCAATCATATGTATGTTTCTTTATTATGTTCGTTGTGATTTTATGCAGCTCTGCAGATAGGAGAAGAGACCGAGCTTGAGAGAGATTGAGTTGCTGTCTCTCTGTCATGGTATCAGATCCGCGAGGAGATCACTGGAAAAAGAGAGCCACTCTGCAGTTGCAGTTGACTAGTGTTAAAGGAGAGAGAGAGCCAGTGGGCCATACGTTTTCGTACGAGGGCGGACGTGGGAGCCGTGCACTGGAGAGAGCAACAGAACGCAGAGGTCGTACGCTGGATGTTATGTTGTTATTCGATGAGCCAGATCGCTAGAGAGTCTGTACGCTGATGTGAGCACTCTTTTTTAAATTAAGATTGTCATGAGGGAGACTAGGAGCGGAAGCTAGCAGGAGATGACCTGCATGAGATTGGACTCGGTGTGTCTTCCAGCTAGTGTGAAAAGTAAGCCATTATTTTTTAAATTTCCAAGTCACTTAAGTCACTTTAATGTGTGGTCAAATTGTCAGTTATTGTCTTCTGTTCTCTGAAATGGAGAACTTTAAATTAAGTGATTCTGAAAAACTGGAAGGCGCATCCCATTATTCCTCGTGGAAAGATTTGATGGAGCTCATCCTGAATGAATGTGATGACTTATGAATGTGATGACTTCTTCATAGTTGATGGGAAGAAACCAAAACTGACAGATCTCGATGAGCAAGCTAAGTGGAGAAAGAAGGATATAAAGTATCGAATGATTATCTCAATTAATTTGAGATCATCTTTGGTTGTACATGGGAGAGACTACAAGACGACCAAAGAATTATGGGACAAGTTGAAATCCTTGTTTTAGTCTTTGAGCATGTTGTGGAGGATGTTCCCCAAGAGCAAGTTGAACACGTGCAAGATGGTTGAAGGAGAGAGTGTCTATTCTTATCTTGACATGATGAAAGAGATACAAGGTCAACTATATGATGTTGGCGATACAATCTCAAATGAAGAAATGGTAGTTATTTCTTTAAATGGTTTCTTTATTAATTATGAAATGTTTGTGAGAAGTGTTGTAGGTAGAGAAACAATGCTCTCATTTGAGAAGTTGTATGATATTTTCTTATTCAAGGAGATGTGAAAGAAAGCGAAGAATCAAAAAGATTTAGAGGATGTTGCTTTGTGGTCGAAGATAAAAATCCGGAAAGAAGTGGCATAAAAAGAAAGGAGGAAATTACCCTTGATAGACATTCAATGGGGTGAGTCTTCTTCATCCAGAAGAAACCTTTTAAAGGTCAAATGCTTCAACTGTAACCGAAGGGGTCACTTTGTGAGAGACTGTCCCAAAAGGAAGTTGGAGGGTGAAAAGGGACATGATCAACATCATGGTAAGGATCAAGTCAAGTCTCATCAAGGTAACTCATAATACTTTTGTTGATGGAACTAATGAGTTCTTAAAATAGTTTGAACATTTCTCCTTATTATCTGCTCTTTCTGCTAGTGATTCTTGCAAATATGTGTGGTATATTGACTCCAGTGCAAGTAGGCATATGACACCTCATAAGGAGCTAATGATTTGCAACTCTTCAAGACAAATTAGGAGAATTAATGTTCTTGGGTGATGACCAAGCCCATGAAGTAAAAGGAATAGGAACAATTCCTATTCAAATGCCAAGCGAAGGTATTGCACTAATTATGAATGTTTTGTTTGTTCCTGGTCTTAAAAAGAATATGTTTTCAGTAAGTGTTGTTATTGACCAAGATACATATGTTAAGTTTGGAAAAAGCAGTCGTATTGTCATTAACCTTACGGATAATAAGGTGATTTGCAATGGAGTCAAAGATGGTGGTCTATACAGATTAATTGTAGGTATTGTTGAGCATAAAGCATTGGTGCATGACGATGGATCATTGGTAGAGTTGTGGCACAAGAAGTTTGGTCATCTAAATCTTGAGAGCCTCAAGGAAGTCCAAAAAATGGTAAGAGATATGCCACAATTTAATGTTACCAAAGGAGTTGTATGTGATGCTTGTGCTATGGGGAAGCATGATAGAGATCCCTTCATCACAAATGATGAGAAAATTGCGAGGACACCTTTAGACCTTATTCACTCTGATGTGTGTGGACTGATGAGTACTCCTTTTATTTCTAGCTATTTGTATTTTGTTAACTTAATTGATGATGCTACTAGGAAGTGTAGGATTTATTTCATGAAACATAAAAGTAAAGTGTTTAATAAATTTTGTGAATTTAAAACCTTGGTAGAAAATGAAACAGGTCATAGCATCAAGACATTAAGGAGTGACAATGGGGGAGAGTACAAGTCTCACAAGTTTATTTCTTTTTTAAGAGGTCCGGGGTCAAGAGGGAGTATTGTATTCCCTATAGTCCTTAACAAAATTGACTAGCAGAAAGGAAAACCAAGAGCATTGTTGAAACTGCACGGTGCATGTTGGAGCAATTTGGTATGCCACAGTTCCTTTGGGCAGAAGCATGTCTTAATGTTGTGCACACATTGACCACGTGTCCTCATAATCCATTGAGGTAAGTTACACCTAAGGAGGCATTTTCAGGAATAAATCATTTTATTGATTATTTCAGAGTGTTTGGTTCTCTAGCGTATACTTATATACCTTCATATATGAGAATAAAACTTGAGCCTACCAACAATAGAGGTGTATTTGTTGGGTATGGTGATGAGCATAAGGGATACATAATATTTACTCCTAGTGAAAGGAGAACCACATTTTGTAAGTATGTTGTTTTTTATGAATTTAGTTATAAAATGGCATCTAACACTTTTGGTATTGAAGTGCATCCAGATGTTCCAAAAGTCAATGATAAAGCAGATGACAAGGAAAGTAAAGATGTCATAAGCGATGACATAAAACATGATCAATCATATGAAGTGACCGAAGATCATGAGGAACATCAAGCATCAGCCAGGGAGTTTCCTATGTGGATAAAGAGACTAGCAGAAGGCTCAAAAGATGAAAACAAGCCAAAAGTGTCTCCTCCCATGAGATCTTCATGACCCAAAGTTCCAAATAGAAAGTATGAATTTAATCTTGCTGCATTGATGAGTGACTTGATTGATCATGAGCCCAATACATTTGATGAAGCTTCAAATTTTAGACAGTGGATTTAACCTATGTAGGAAGAATATGACAACATTGTGAAAACCAATGTGTGGGGCCTAGTTCCACTTCTTGAAGGAAAGAAAGTCATTGGAAGCATATGGAAATTCAAACTGAAACATAAAGATGATGGTTCCATTGAGAAGTATAAGGCAAGATTTGTGGCAAAAGGATTTAGTCAAAAACCTGATATTGACTATGATACCTGTGTCTCTGTTGCCCGATATACTACCATAAGGAGTGTTCTTTCCTTAGTTTCCAATAATAATTGGAATCTTCACCAGATGGATGTGAAGACGACTTTATTAAATGGTTTCTTGTAGGAAGAGGTCTACATACAACAACCATAGGGACTTGAGGTTCCTGGTAAATGAGATCTTGTGTGCAGATTGAAGAAGGCCTTGTACAATCTTTAAAAATCTCCCCGTGCATGGTACACTTGTATTGATGAGTGGTTTCAAGAAAAGGGAGTAAATAAATCATATATTGATGCTAATATATACTTTCTGTGTGATGGTGATAACATTGTTATTGCTATTTTGTATGTTGATGATCTTATTCTAACTGGAAATGATGATGGTTTCATTCTTTGGTTAAAAAATGAATTGTGTAAGGAGTTTGAGATGAAGGATTTAGGTCCCCTTCATTATTTTCTTGGTTTAGAAGTATGAAGGACATGTGCATTTGAAATGAACATTGTCTCCCCCTTCTTCCATCTAATAAAATTTTGAAATAATAATTATAATAAATGACAAAAGTTGTAAGTGTTAATATATAGAGGGGATTATTTTATGCACCATCTAATAAAATTTTGGAATAGCAATTATAATAAATGACAAAAGTTGTAAGTGTTAATATACAGAGGGGATTATTTTATGGTAAAATGATAGACTCATTGATTTTGTTTGTAAGAGCTGCAAGGTTCAAATATTTTTCCTTCATGTTAAAATGGTTCTGTAACATGTTGATGTGGAGTGAAGTTCTGGTCTCTTCATGAATCAATAAAATAACAAATATACCAATGATAAACAAAAAGAAAAAAAAAAAACTAAGAGATGGGGGCATAATATTGATAGTAAAAGATGTAAGAAAAACAAACAACAATAAGTTTAGGGTTGGGGATTTGCCATTGAACCAAGTAATAAATGCAATATAAACAAACAAAACTAAATGAACAATACCACTACAACAAACATTGATAGTATCAAATGTAAGGGAAACAAACAACAAGAAAGACACATCTCTAAAAAATTGTAAGATGTTTGATTTGTGATAGATTATATAAGTGCGAGTGAGAGGAGACTCCTTTTGATATAGTTGTCATACTAACGCATTTTTCTTAACTTTGTGGTGAGTTACTAATGTGTGTAACTTACACATTTCTACTAACTTAATGTTGACTCATTAATATAAGTAACTCTCAACTAATTGCATGATTATTTATTAATGATATTACAAACAAAATAGTTAATGTACAAAATATGTTGTGTATAGGCACATAACATGCCATCCTCCTTCATAAATATTGATCCCAAAGTTGTATTTTTAACTTAATCATATTACTAATCAATTCCATAGTAAAACTAACACTTATTTTACAAGAATGGTCATTAACATGTTGGGTCATTACTAGTCTATGGAAACCAATGACTTCAAACAAATATAGCTACTTGTAAAATTAACACACACACACACACACACACACACAAGGAATACTAGTAGAAAATACATAAGCACATTCAATTATATTTGCACCAATGCTATAAAAATATAGTACATAGTTCTAGCAATCTCTTGAGCTAGATTTGCTTTCATACCAATGCCTCATCAAGAGACAAGGCTAGGATAAGGAAAAATAGGACCTAATACACACTTAGTATAAAAAGTGTACCATATAATGTGAAATACATAGGTGATGAAGGACTTGATGATTGTATATGGAGACACATACTAACAATGACCCCCTCAATCATAAGTTCAAACAACCATACCAACTAGGCGATAAGAATTAATGCATAAACTAGGATCATCTCGAAGTCTTTAATATGAAACTCATGGTCTAAGTGTTGATGAAGATCTACTTAAAGACCTAAAAATATGGATGTTGGAAATTGAATCTTGATATGAAAACACATGAGCCAAAAAACCTATAAATGTTCATTGATATGAACTTCAACATCTAATGAGAGAAAATCTTGAGAAGTGAATCGATTATAAGTCCACCACATCATTGAAAATGACTAATATTCCCAATCATATGATAATAAAAAATGTAGAAGTATCTATCTATCCTCTGCTACGACTGAAGATCATCCAGGTGAACAAAATATCAATAAAATTTCTCTCATAAATGACACAAAAATAGTGCCAATTAACATCCCAATATTGAATCATGTGTATGAATCCACTGCAAAATAGTCAGCCACAATTCTACCAAATAACCTCTAAGTAGTAAACCAAGTATCTCGGTGAAATTGCTCAAATCCTAAATCAATCACATTGAGGAAATCTTGAACAAACTTTGCATGTTGCATAAAAGAAACTTCAAAATACAATTATTTTGCTTCTTTCTTTCTTTCTCCCTCTTTATTTAGTATCTAAAAATATTCTTCCTCTTTCTTTTCCATCTATAAACTTTATTCCTTTGTCTTCTTTTTCTTTTCCTGCCATCTACATACTCTCTTCCTTCCTCTTTGCCCATCCTCTACAAAATTTCTTTCCCTTTCTCCTGTTTGACGAGAAATTGTCAAAAATCTTGCGTATCTTTGAAACTTGGTGGTTTTCGTTCATCATGAATATCTTCCTCCTTGTTAGCTAGAAGGTGAGAAGTCCTGGAATTTCTTGTAGGTTACCCTTAACCAATTCATTCATTTCACTAAGTGGGTTTTGGTTGACCACTAACCATTCATTTTAACAACAATATACCCCACTAAAGGTATAAGAGAGTATTATATTAGAGTGGAGTCATTAAATTGATCTTCAACTCAATAAGACATCCATAATCAAGCCCCAACCATGCCCATCATCATTATTTGGATCCTTTAAGAAAATTAGCTAAAGACATTGAAAGCCATTTGTTGTTGCAAATTCTCTGTTCAAATATGTCTTTACCCATGTCTAAACTCGACAATAAGACTTATGAAAATTTTAGCTTCTAAAATCCATCAACAGGATCTCATTTAGCCAAAGTGAACCTGCCATTTATGAACCTCCTTCTTCTTCTGACATTTGTTAGAAAAATGGTTTATCTTTTCAGAATCAAGACAAGGATGGAGATCAAAACAATCTAGATTCTTCATACAACCAACTCGATGACAATGTTGTCACTTATAAATAAATTCACCAATATTTTGATCATCAACTTCATTAGCATCCTTAGAGTTGTCCTTAACTCCATCGAACACATGAATCATGCCCCTTCAAATCTTCAACAAGTAATTCGACAATACTAAATTGAATTGGTTTGGATTAGTAAAGAATATAAAAGGTGATGTCCTTTTCACATCCTATTAAATTTTAAGTCTTCCCATGGTATGGCAAATATTTTGGAGAGATAATTTTTTACCTATTTATTGTCCTCCATACATCCGTGAATGTTTTATTTTATAACTTGAAAACAAAAAAAATTCAAGATCACAATCATTGTTACTTCTTTGTTCATCCTTTTGTATTTGGCCATATTTTGGTTGTGGTTCATCTTCATCAAAACTTGCCTTCGTAATTTCACTTTTAATAAATGTGAATAATCCATCTCATAACTAGTTAAGGAATCACCAATCATATCTTTATTTTTGTCAGTATTGTTGGGAGGCCTCTTAGGCCCTTGTAATAATCATCACACATTAGACATTAGCATAATAATATATGAATATATGTAATAAAGTGAGTAAATCCAAGTAAATGATATATGAATATATGTAATAAAGGATAAATGTACCTAACAAATGATCAGCTGGAACAAGTACAAATGCTCCAACCATCTCTCCAATGTATAAATACTCATAAAGAAGGAATAAAGACTTTGTTGGTTAACCTTCCCTAAATGATCTCTTCTCTCTTCAGTACGTGTAATGCCCTGATTTTGAGTCCCCACATTAATATTTCATTTTTTTTTATTTGATAAAAATTTAGAGTGTCTGAATAATTGAAAGGGGCCAGAGTTCCTAGGAAATGTAATACTTTGAACATTTCAGTAATAAAATACATTGTTGGTTGCAAGACAGACAAACGCAAGAGTTATAGGGGAATACGATTCCATGAGAGAGAGGGGATGAGGGGCTAGGAATTTTACTAATTATTTTATTTACCCACATTTGTGTTGGGGGGAGAAGGAGGGGTTGCGTGAGTCTCTTGGGGAGACCATGTTGTGCCTTGGGCATCCTTTTTATTTAAACCCTGCCTTTAG
>JZKD02S1353906.1:0-11591 GCA_000966675.3 Picea glauca | reverse complement strand
AATATTGATCCAACGTGACTTGCCTCTGGAACCCTACACTCAAGGTGTGATACTCTCTGGCATACTGCTCAAAGTTGTCCTCTATTTCATCCTCATATTTGAACTATGGATGGTTATCTAGGAATGTGGGTAGATAGGGTCTAGGGGTGGTCCTACTGTGTGTTGGCCCCTGAGGAGCTCCACCTCCTTAACTCTGTCCCTCGGTGTGATAGTGAGGACTATGCTCCTGTTGAGGTCTAGTTCCCCCATGAGACCCACTAGCTTCCTTGTTTGCATAAATTTTTGGTCCCTTTGCAAGCCTCTCCTAGATGGCATTTACTCTTTCCAAAGTCTCCCTCATTTCAAACTGCCCCCTACACATTGCTTTCTGGTTCTCTTGTAGATGGTGCATAAGTGAACTCTTTGTCTGATTTATGGAGTGTTGTAACTCCTTGGAAAAAAATGCTAAAATCTGTGGCTCACTGTCCTCACCTGACCCCTCCATCTCTGCCTCTGTTTCACCTATATTCTTCCTAGATCTGCCCTTGTAAATACCATTGAAATTCTGCATGCGCTAATCCCCACTGGCTAGGAGGATCAATGCTTTGATACCACTTTAATGTTCCCAAGCCAAATTTTTTGCTTGGAACACTAACTGCTCACTATTTTTTTGTGTTTTCTTATGTGTTTATAGGTTTACTCATGGAGTTGCACATTAGGGTTTATATGATGTTGATTAAGCAATGGAACAACATATATGAAGCACATATAATAAACAAGAGAAGATACAATAAGGAACACCAATATAGAACCAATAATGTCAGATCTGACCTTTATTTAGATAGTAGATAGATCCTTGAACAAGAGATTTGCAGATTTGGAAGAAAACCCCAATAATATTAAAGATAGGTTTCTAGATGCTACAATAATAGACAATACAATGATAATAGCCTCCCAAAGGCTCTCTGAAGAGAATATCCAAGCCTCCAAAGGCCAACAATTGCAAGAGAATATTGATGAGATGATATCTTGATCCAATATGGTGCCAAATCCCTCCAACTAGATGATCTGCACACTGCGCTGGCTACTGAAGAAACCCTAAGTTTCGGCCCTCCTCTTTCTATGCTCCAAATGCTCCAAAACCTTCCCAGAATGTAGATTGGGTTACTAGAACCTCCTTGGAAAAGTTTCAGGTTGAAGGGTGAAGTTCTGACCCTCCAAATGAGAAAACCCTCAACTGGTTTGCGCCCCCTTGGTTGACTGAATCTCCAAGATTTTAGCCTCACCTCTAGAAGCCTCTAAATGCTACAAGAATCACCAAAATGATAGATCGGGCCAAGAAAAACTAGCTGGTGAAGTCTCAAGATGATCTATGAAGATCTGGGCCACCAAATAATAAAAACCTCCTTCTGCAGTGCACCCTCTCTTCCTCCATGCTGTGCCAAGCTCTAGGAAATAATCTGCTGAGAAAACCTCCTCCTGAATAGACTAGAAATGATGCCCTGGATCATACGAAGAAAACCCAGATGCTCCTTTGCCAAAAATCTCCCTCTTTACTTCAGATCGAACTGATCTTCTCAAGGTGGTGCACCCTCCTACTGGAAACCCCCTAGGTTGTACAGTAGCCTTCTTCTGCCAATAAATCTGACCCCTCTAACACTGTATAATGGTGTGGGAGGATTTTTTCACCTTTGATACCAAGCTTGGTTCAAGGAAGGTAAGATCTTTCACCACCGAGTTGATCTCTAGGGTTTTAGTCACAAAACCCTCAAAACTGCTTGTGCTTAAGAGCTCCAATGCAAAATATGATAAAAATCTAGAATGCTTTAGAAGTGCACCCTTCCTTTATTTTATAGCTCCAATCTATTCTCTTGTTGAGTTAGTAACTCCTAGGGTTAACTCTTAACTTAACTCCACCTTTTCTTTTCTTTCGTTGAGTTACCCTTTTTCACACAAAGTCAACTCAGCAATATAATGTTGTGCTTAGGAAGTATCTTCTGGTTTACTTTGTCCCCATGATGAATGAGACTATAGTCTAGTGGGGATAGCTATACTACTGAGTCTCTCCAGACCTCTTCATCAAGAGGTGGGGGACATTACAACACATGAGACTCCTTCTCATGTATCACGAAAACATCTGGCTGCTCGATGTATACTTCTTCCTTAATCTCTCCATTGAGAAAGGTTGTCTTTACATCCATGTGATGTACTCTTCAACCCCTGGATGCTGCAAGGAAAATAATCATCCGGATAGAAGTGCATCGAGCAACATGATCAAATGTCTCATAATATATGTCCTCCACCCGAGAGAATCCTCTAGCAACAAATATCATTTTGTGCCTCTCGATGCTCCCGTCAACTGTGTGTTTGATCTTGTAGATCCATTTAGAAGTCACTATAGAATTCCCCTTAGGTCTCAGAACAATATCCCACACATCATTCTTCATGATGGATTGATACTCCTCCATCATGACATCTCTCCATACTGGATGACTAGTTGCCTCCTCATAATTGGAAGGATCAAAATGAATGATGTGGCTCATAGTTGCGGCATAGCATGAATATATCTTAGGTATCTTTCTCACTCAGAAGGTACCATAAGGAGATACATATCCTTCTGCCTCCTGCAGAGTTTGATGAGCTCATGTAGGTCTCTTCCAACCTACTGCAATATCTTTGGGAACATCAGTTGGAGCTACAAGATCAACGAGATAAATTGGATCAATTTGATCAATCTACATGTGAGATCCTCTATATCTCTTAAAGGATACCCCCTCCTCAAAGGTAACATCTATGCTCACCTCAATCTATCGCTGACCAAGGATGTAGATCTGGTATGTCTTCGAAAACTCATTGTGCCCCACAAATGTACCCTTTCTTCCTGAAGGGTCTATCTTGATCCTTTTCTCGTTGGGTACATGAATGTATATTGGACACCCAAATATCCTGAAGTGTCTAAGCTCAGGCTTCACTCCAGTGAAGGCCTCCTCGGGCGTCATGTTCCTCAAAGTCTTATGAGGACTTATGTTATGAAAATACACTGCATTCATGGATGCCTTTGTCCATAGAAACATAGGTAAATTTTGATCATGCTAAGTCATCTTGGACCATACTTGATATATCGAGGTGCCATCATGAAACCACTATCTCATGAAGCTGAAAAAAATCAACACTCCCTTTGGAGCTGGAGGTGAATCTTTCTCTGTCTCTCCTCCCTCTGACACTAAAGGTATCTCTTCCTCCTTCTCAGTAGGTAACTCAATATTTTCTCCCTCTAGATGTAGTATCGCCTCCATCTCTGGGAGTGCCTCTACATACACTGGAACTGCTGCCATGCCTGCTTCCTCAACATCTCATGGCTCGACTCATGTATTGGGGTTTCTACACCTGCTCCCGCTGAGTCTCATAATGTGTTTTCCTCCTCTATTGGATCTACCATAGTTGTTCTACAATCGGTCTTGACTCATTGTATCCATGATCATTGGAAATGTCTCTACTATCTGGCATAGTCCCATCCTAGGAGGTACATTGCTCCCAGAGACTTCCTGTCTCTAAGCATCATGTCTAGAAATGTCTCTCCTTGATATCATGTTGGAAGGTCTTTCCCTCCATGTCTGCCTCTTGCGACTGCCATTATGGCTCCTTCTCATAGATATTACCTATGACCTTCCCAGAACAAGAAACAAGAACAACAAAAAGCATCTCCTAGAGGAGATCAATTTATCTTGTGCACAACTATATACAGTGACCCTCCAAATAGTATGTCTTTTGCTATGACCAACACACATCCATCATATACTCGATGTCATACGGCTACCATCATATACTCGATGTCAAACAGATACCAACACACATCCACAATATACTCAATGTCATACAATTACCAACACACATCCATCATATACTTGATGTCATATGACTAACCATGTTGATTTTCTAGTGTTAAATTAAAAAAGCACTATTTTCCGCAAGTGGTAATTACTTCCAATGATATACGATATTACTTTAGGAAACACTAGAACATAACTAAGGAACTTGGAAAATTTCAACTTCTTAGTATCTTCCTTAGATCACTTATCCCACGTGTGAGAGAGAAAAAATATGTGTGTCTATTTTTGTGTCTTTCAAGTGACTTTTTATAGTAATATTAGATTGATCCAAAAAAAGACACGTCTCTTTGAAAAATTAAATTTAAAATTAAATTAAATTTTCTTTTGTATAAATAGTTGGAGAATAGCTCTGTAACTACCCAAAGATTAATTTGGTTATAATCCATCCACATAGCATTTGACTTTGTTAAATTGTTCCTCCATAATTCATGCGATTCTTTGCATAAATATAGGTAGAAGTAAACATGTAGTACATTCCTCATATTTAGGTAATTAGAAATTTTTACTAGAAATTATTTCCCACCATAATTTATGGGATTATTTCTATAATTTAGGTAGGAGTAAAAAAAGTAAATATGTTGTACATAGATATTGTAATGATCCCATATATTTAACACTCCCAACATTTTACTCTACTCATTTTCCTGGGCCCTCCTGTGAAGGAGTCAAGCCCAGTCCTGCTCCGATACCATGTTGTTTTTCTTCATATAAGATATGATAGATATATAATTACAATGATGAGTGTTCCATATATAGGGAGCATATGGTGACCATCCATGAAAGGACGTGTCCCTTGAATAATCAATAACTATTTATTATTATCTTTTACTTATTATATATGATATTTAATAATCAATAATTATATTATTAATTATTATTCTAAGAGATTATCTTCCCGATGTTGTCCAAACATCAACAACCATTTCTATGAAGTATATGATAATTTCATGTCTGAGTTTAAAAAGTTATTATTTGGAGAAGATACTTCCTATCTCTCATTGGAAGCCTCAACATTTCTGAACGAAAAAGGAGTTCTTGAAAAAATGGATGATTATAATATCATCAGGGGTTTTTTTTCTCACGAAAAACCCATATTTCTTCCAAATTATGTGTTTGATAAATTGTTTGTTATAGAAGTGGAAAGATAGTACAAATTCTGGTTTCATACCTTTTATGAGAAAATAAAAAAGTAGTTTATCTCTTTTCCCTGGAAGGTTGGCGAAATTCTCATAAGAGGAATTGATAAGATTGACGAATATGCTTCTTATTTTTACCATTTCAACATGTGGTATGCAGAGGAAATCAAGGGGTTTGACCGTGATCACGTTTTTTACAATCATATAGTTTTAGTCAAGATCATCCCCTCACTCATAAACACTCTTATATATGGAGAAGAAGAAGGTGATATTCATGACCCTAATGTTCAAGAAGTTGACAAAAATACTGGTGATATAGAGACTATCATAAGCACCACGAAACCCCATAAGGAGAGAGGCAAGCCCTCCAATGAAAAGAGTGTTCAATCTCCCATTGATTCTCAAATAAGTGTTCTACCCAAGGTAAACCCTCAACCCAGAATGACCCAATAGAGAAAAACCCATAGTAGTAATTCAAGGGATGACGGAGAGAAAAATCCTCCCAAGGGGAATTTAGAAATTCCCCACAAATTAAAGGTCAAAAGAAAAAGAACTAATTCTCAACAAGGGGGAGGATAAATAAATGCACCTAAACCTGATATGTTGTTGGATGACATGGAATTGGATGTGGATATGGAGAATATCAGCTTTCCAGACAAAGAAGAGTCTACTATAGAAAATGTACTGCATGTTTCTACACTTGTTGTCAAAGATGAGATTTTATCTGATGAAGAATTTTTTTTTGTTCAGAATGCCTCGTTTGATAAATATCCTAAGAAAATGATTTTTGAGAGGACCTCAAAGAGTAATAGAGGAAAAATGTGATCTACCATTGATACTCAAAACGTGTTACCATCAAAGTTGTCCTCCATTCACAAGGTCACAGGGGATGCACTGGACTTTTCAATCGCTAATATGAAGGAAGAAAATTCCAAACTAAAAGAAAGAATCAAGGAATTAGAAGAAATTATTATGCCTCCACCCATTCTAGCCACCCCCATTTCCATGATTTAGAATGATAAGAGTTTTCAAGAAACCTCAGGATCAAGTTCAAGAGTCAAGGGAACTTCAAATTTGATTATTTCCACTCAAGATTTTGTCAAGGAAAGTATTAAGAAAAGGATGTCAATGATTTTAGAGTTAAGGGATATGGAAAAAATCTTTGCCTCTCTCGGACTAAGAGTGCATAAAACCAAGGAATATTTGGGTGCAGATCTGAAAAATGATGAAGTTTTTTATGTTCATGGAATTGCAATGTTTGCAGCAAAGGTCTTAGCAATGACCGACCAAATGAGAAAACAAGAAGATCTACCTCCCAGAGCTGTATCAAACAATTAAAGGCCTATTGGATTGTTGGGTTCGTGTTTTGACTATTTTGTTTCAATGGCCAAATCCTTTTTGCATGCGATATTATACATGATATGCTCTCATTTAGACATTTTTAAGGTATTCTCAAAGCTTTCGCCATAAATCGCACAAGGTATGTGTTAGCGATCAAATAATTCATTTTGAAATTTGTTTGAAACATGATGCCTCATCTTGTGGGGGAATTTTGACTGCCTTCCCAAGCTCTAAATTCCTCTTTTAAAGTACCATTGGAAATCTTAGGATGTCTAGTTGTCAATTGACTATTCAAGCATGTAAAACAGACTCTCAACGACTGAGAAATTTGATTTTTCCCAAGGTAGTTTTCATTAAAACTATTTGGGTTTTCACCAGCTCATTGGTTTTGAAATATGCTAGTTAGCCATTGAAAGCTTTCCTTTTCACCAGCTAAAGGGGAAAAAGAGCTGGTGAAAGCACAGAAGAGTCCAAAAACGTCTTATTTATGCCCAGATCGTGATTTTTGATTTCCTGAACACGTGGGAAAGGTATTAAATGATGGATAATAATTAGGAGAAGCTAGAATATCTTTCTCATCCAGCTTTAAAGACATGTGGTGAGGAAATGACACCAAATGGTACAATAACTCTTGACAGAAAATCTCCAAGTCATCAAAGACAGATTTTCGAATCTGTGATTTTCACTTATAGACTGCCAAATAATGCTTTAACTGTCAAATTCGACTTCTAATGATCAAAATAAATCTATGTGGTTAAATATTAGGTTATCTTATTGTAATAGTTTTGTACTCTATTTTCCATATTTAGAAATCTAGATCCAGTTTTCTAGGATCTGAGATATATTGTAAAAGATATAAATACCTATCAGTTTGATAGAGAAGGGTTCAATTTTGGATACAAAAGATACTATATCGTAAACAACCTTTTCCATATGATAATACAAATCACAATTTTCTCTCTCTATTGATGTCAGATTCTCATCTTTCCTTTTGTACTCTTATTCAAGTTGTTTTAGCTACAGAATGAATGTCATCTCATCGGTTAGCTCATAACTTGATTAATAGTTGCTTATCATTGTTTATTAAAGCCTGCATTCGTATTTGGTTTATAAGTATTTTTTTCTCACCCACTTCAAAGCTATCATCTGATTGTTGATCCTTGAGAGAACTGGTTCATTTGATTCTCATTTTGACTGTCTGAATACCATACTGTAATTGAGTTATCCCATTGATCCACACATATAAAATACAAAAACAAGTTTACCTTAAGTTACCAAGCATCTTTGTCTTACAACCTCAAAGAGTTTCTTGGAGTGATAACAAAATGGTGTCGTTGCCGGGGAGAGTAGATTGAAGCTCAGCTTCCTTGGGAGACGACATAGATCCAACTTTGATGATAGACAAAGCCTGGCCATTATATTGGTTGTAATCATCTATTTGGTGACTCCATGAAGGATGGATTCAGTGGCGACTCCGTTGATCACAAATTTTTTGGCGACTCCACAATTAAAGACTCCATTGGGGAGGATCCAATTGATAGAAGATGAAGAGGTTAAATTTCAATTCCAGGTATCAGTTCATTAGTTTTCTTCATGAACTGTTGTATTTCTTTATCATCTCTTTCATGCTTTTCCCTTCGCATGTAAAGAGAATCATTTTTTGTTTTGTATATTCAGAAAATCATCATTCTTCCTGTATATACCCAACCTTAAAAAAAGAAAACTTGCAGCCTGCTTGTACTACAGAAGTAGATTTAGTAGCTTTAATTTAGCACGTTCATAAAGATGAGTTCTGCATTCCATTCCCTCTTGAATCCAATAATCCTTATGACTTTGTGGACATTGAAATTGATTCCAAACCCTCTTAGATTTGAGCACCTTTTCACATTACTGATAAACTTTCTCATCAACCTATTAAATTTCATGATCAACCCACTGCCTTTCAAATTAAAATCAGGATGAAGATGTCCAGGCCTTTGAGGCTGCCCTATTTCCTTCATCCTTACCCCCTTGACTGTTTTGAATATATTCCTCAGTTTTATGGAGAGAACCTAGTTTCAACTGAGAGGCACTTGGAATCCTTTAAGGATTTTATTGATCGGTTTGAGATTATTCATGACGACGTGATCAAGAGATTTTTCTCTAAGTCGTTGATGAAAGATGCTGCAATATGGTTTAAGGGTCTAATATCTGACTCCATTGGCTCTTGGATCGAATTATCTAATGATTTTTCCAAGCATTGGGGTAAGAACAAATCACTGGATTCATACCTCACTAACTTTTATGCTTTGAAGAGAGAGCAGGACGAAGCTTTGCTTGTATTCAACAGAAGGTTATACAAGATATACTATGAAATACCTTTGGAGATCCGGCCCATGGATATTGTTTCCATGGTATACTATGTTATGGCTCAGTATTCAGAGCTTGTTCTTTTCCTACTGGAAAGGAAATATTCATCTTTAACGAGTTTGTTTGAAGATGCTAAAGAGGTGGAGGAGGACATTTGTGCTTCCAGGAGGACCCGAGAGCGGGCTGACTTTGAAAATCCACATCTACCTGAGCCAACAGAATGTCAGTATGGCTCAGATTTTGAGCATGAAGGTTATGAGTGTGAAACAGAATTGGAACAACAGAAAGAATGTGAGTTTATTTTAGAGTTAGATTTGAATTCTTTAATATTGGTAGAGTACTCCAGAGATAGGTACGAATCTAAAGTTTATGATCAGTTTACAAAACAAATTGAGCCTATGATAACTAATGATTACATAGGCAATTATATTTTCTTAGCTGATCCCAATCCATATCATGTAAACCCTGTTATGTTATCCTCTTGTGATCATTATTCTGAAGAAGACGATTTAAATATTTGTGAAGATGAGAAGTTGTCCTTTGGTCAAAAGCCAATAGAAATCAATGAAGATAGTCTTCGGTTTTCATATTGGCATATGGAAGGAAGTTGCAACGATCATGAGGAACATAATTTGCATAAATCATCTTATCTTCATAAGGAATATCAAGAGGACTATCTTCCTTTTGAACCCTTTGTTTCAGATTCTGATATAAAGGCTGCTGATGAGGAAGAAGGCAATGATATAGAATATCAAGAACATATTACTTCTTCTCTCTCAGAAATTGTCAACTGCAATAGGCCAACACATCATAATGAGAAATTCAAATCACAGGAAAATGATGAAAGGGAACAAAAAAGTTTAGATCATCAGTTGATCATACATTTTTCTGCAACAAATACTGAGCAGTCCACATTCAACACTGAGATCAATGAAAGTATCCAACAATACCAGCATTAGCAACAACTTTTCAGTTCTCAGTTGGATCAGCAACAAGTAGAGGTATTTATTTGTGGATTTGATGACCCTATTGTAGATTATTTGGACATTATGAGCATCTTAAATATCAAAATATTTTTGTCAGGAGAAGGACAGTTCTGTCATCTTTTCCAATTTCATTTCTGCTTGTTATGGTTTCTTATATTTTTGGGGTCAAAGTCAAGAACAAGTTCAGTAAATCAACTTCTAACATGGCTTCATTGGAAGCATGACTTCACTTGATCAGTTTGCTTTTACTGATTAGAAGTAGGAGTAGGTGTGAGAATAATCTCCTCATACGAGCAACTAGATCATGTTCAGTTGTTCATTTATGAAATAAGCAGGCAGGATACAACAAACTACAGACAGTTTTCAGTTTAGCAGAGGATTAGGTGAAAAATCCATATGTTATCTCCAAAAATGAACTAGTCAGTTTGTTTCATTTTTTTGGTGATGGAATGGTCATAAATAGAGTTCCATACATTTTTTTTGTGTCAAAGTATAGGATATAACTTATTTATTCTTATAATAAATCGATTGTCAATAGGTATTTCCAAAAATCAAAGAAAATATTTTCAATGACTAATCTCTGTTTTGAAGCTGAAGTTAGCGAGTGAAAGTTCAAGGTTTCAATGACTAAATGGCATTTCTGAAAACAAGTAAGCCGGTGAAAGTGCATCCCTCAGTTTTCTGATTTGCAGACATAGGAAGATTGCAACAGATACAACAACGAAAATGATGAGATGAAAAGTCCATATCAATAGTTCATCATGCATTCATCTCAGACAGAGATTAAGAAATCTGTATTTATCATTGATATCTGTGAAGGAAACGAGCAACTTGATTATTTTCAGCTGATTGATTTAATAATAATAAAAAAAAAACAAGCAGGCTACAAGCAGGTTACAGGCAGGTTATAGGAAGGCTACAGGTTTTCAGATGATAAATTGTAAAGGCCAAATGACTCCATGCCCAATACTAAAGGCACAAGGTATTCCAGGTTCTTGTAAACCTCACAGGGAGGTCTCCATCCCAGTTGGAGCCAGATGTTAGCGATCAAATAATTCATTCTAAAATTTGTTTGAAAAATGATGCCTCATCTTGTGGGGGAATTTTTAATACCTTCCCAAGCTATAAATGAATATTTGAAAGTACCATTGGAAATATTAGGATGTCTGGTTGTCAATCGACTATTCAAGTGTGTAAAACAGACTCTCCACGACTGACAAAATTTGATTTTTCCCAAGACAGTTTTCATTAAAAAAATCTGGGTTTTCACCAACTCATTGGTTTTGAAATTTGCTAGTTAGCCGTTGAAAGCTTTCCTTTTCACCAGCTAAAGGGGCAAAAGAGATGGTGAAAGCACAAAAGAATCTAGAAACGTCATATTTCTTCCCAGATCATGATTTTTGATTTCTTGAACACGTGGAAAAGGTGTTAAATGATGGATAATAATTAGGAGAAGCTAGAATATATTTCTCATCCAGCTTTAAAGACATGTGGTGAGGAAATGACACCAAATGGTACAATAACTCTTGACAAAAAATCTCCCAGTCATCAAAGACAGATTTTTGAATCTGTGATTTTCACTTACAAACTGCCAAATAATGCTTTAGCTGTCAAATTTGACTTGTAATGATCAAAATAAGTCTATTTGGTTAAATATTAGGTTATCTTATTGTATTAGTTTTGTACTCTATTTTCCATATTTAGAAATCTAGACGCAGTTTTATAGGATTTGAGATTTGTCTTAAAAGATATAAAAACCTATCAGTTTGATAGATAAGGGTTCGATTTTGGATATAGAAGATACTATATTGTAAACAGACTTTTCCATATGATAATACAAATCACAGTTTTCTCTCTCTATTGATGTCAGATTCTCATCTTTCCTTCTGTACTCTTATTCAAGTTGTTTT
>JZKD02S1353895.1:0-11591 GCA_000966675.3 Picea glauca | reverse complement strand
GATGACAATAATCAACAATATCTAGAGTTAGATTATCTTATAGAAAGTGACAATATGGATGATGTTAACACATAAGGTTGTAAAAGAAAACATACCAATTATCCGGACATCGAACTAAGCAAAATATTTAGGCAGCACTCGCAAGCTAGGGTTTGATAGTCGCTGCCATAGCAGAGGACAACATGAGCACCAAAGGGGGGGGTAAGGGTACCTCCTCATACAAAAAGGTAGTGGTAGACAGAGGGAAGGGGCCAAGAGGCATAGTTTTCAAGGCACCAATGACAGGCACCTCGGGATCAGACCCAAAAAAAGGCCAGGAAAGGAACCAGGGATAAAGTGAGTGCATGGGAGAAGAAGCCAGAGAAACTCAAAGTGAGGCACAAGACACAACGAAGCCCAACGAGGCAGAAGGGCGCAACTCGTGCAAACCCAAAACAACAATGATACCCAAGGTGATACTGGAGGATCCGCAAAAGCAACTCTACAGGGACTAGATGAAGACACATGCACTGATATGCAAGTTCATGGGTTTTTAGCCCACATAAAGAACGCTGCGCAACTGGATTAAATATCATTGGAAGCCAAATGGAGAAGTGGATCTCCACCTGGGCTTGAAAGGTTTCTTCACAACATTATTCATGAACCTAGAGGATAGGGATAGAGTCTTTGAAGGAGGGCCATACTTCCATGCCTCAACAGGACTATACATGCAGCCATGGAAGGAAAAATTCTCCCCAGAAAAAGAGACCTTAAAAAAGGTGTCGGTCTCGTTGAGATTTTATTCCTTACCTTTAGACTATTGGTTACCCTCTACCTTAGAAGCAATAGGAAACAAACTAGGGAAATATGTGAAGACCTCAGAAGCCACCCTAAAGGGAGATATACATCTTACGCAAGAATATGCATAGAGATGGATGTGTCAGTAGAACTCCCAGAAGCCATAAGTCTGGAATTCAAGGATGAGGAATGGATCCAAAACATAGATTATGAACATATCCCCTTCATATGCATAAGATGCCATGAACATGGCCACTTGATCAGAGAATGCCTTCTTAATAAAAAATAGGAAGCGGAAAATTCCAAACCACATCAGGATGAGGATGGGTTTATAAAACCAAACCCTAGAAGCAGAGAAAACAAAAAGCAAAGTAGAACCCCAGCAGGAAATAACCCATATACCCAGAATAAAACATAAGGAAGGGATACAACCAATAAAGGGGCAGAAAACGAAAAAGGATTTGGAAAAAGCTCAAGAATTCATAGAACAAGCAATAAATGAGGCCACCGATCGACCAAGTAACAAGAAGGAACATGGGAGTTGTGCTAGCCCTATGGAAAGAGAAATCAGAGATGAAAACACCCCCATGCAAGAAGTAGAGGGAGATATGGAAATGATCCCAAGCGAAGTAGGCACATAATATCCTGATCTCAGAGACCTTGTGGAAAGGGAAGGGATAGATCTCTTGAACATACTAGAGCAATGGAAAAGACAAGGAGTAGACAATGTACCAACATAGAAACTTGACTGCATTCAATACCTGTTTCTCCTAAGGGAGGAAGCCAAAGCTAGAGGACCAAAGAACACACATGGAGAGATTGGACACCTAAGAGTCAAAGCCAGTGAGGGACAACCACAACTCTCACCCAAGCAGACGCGAAGGAAAAAAGGCAGGAAATCAAATAGCATATCCCTACAGGAGCTTGGAGCGCTATTGATAAACATGGGTAAGATAAAAAAAATCTTCCCCAACTCCCCCCCCATGTTTAAATGAAGGTTATAACTTGGAATATAAGAGGACTAAACAACCTTATAAAGCAAAAAATCCTTAGAAATAGACTAAAGCAGGAACAATCGGATCTCTGCTTTATTCAAGAGACAAAATGCAATACAGACAAAATGGAGGAAATCAGTAAACAACGTTGGCGCAAGTACAAGATGGTGGCTATTGACAACCACCAAACGACAGGAGGTATTCTCACCTTGTGGAACCCACATGTACTAAATCTAATAGCAGTCGAAGCGATACAAGAAGACTTCAACAACCTCCAATGGATCCTGGCAAGGGACTTCAACATCATCACGTCACTTGCGGAGAAAAAAGTAGGTATAAGAAGATTGGATAGGAATGCGGAAGAATTCTCAAAGTTCATAGACACAATGGAGATGGTAGACCTCAAAACTAATAATGGCTAGTTCACCTGAAACAATAAACGGATGAACCAGTATCAGGTCGCAACAAGACTCGACAGATTCCTAGTATCATAATCAATCATTATGCAGGGGATAACCTTAGATTGCAACATACTCCCCTGGGGGGGGGGATATGATCACTATCCAGTGCAAATGGAAGCAGGCTTCCTAACCACTCCAAAGAGAAAACCCTTCAGATTTGAGAAATTCTGGGCTGAGCACCCGACTTTCAAGGAAATAATCAAACAATAGTGGCGGGAGGAGCAACCTGATCCGAATTATTTTCGACACGAAATGAGAGCGGAGATATAATAAAGAAATGCACAGAGATATCACAGATATTAAATAATATAACATAAATGTATTAGTGATGCAACCATAAACACAAATATACAGTAATACACAATTTCTATTAATCAAATAAATGTACAGAGACTGTGATAAATACATAGTGCAAGACTCGCTAGAATGGTGACAACTTATCTCTGAGAAGAGATGTGATGACTACTCGCATTCACAAAAAGATGATTAAAATGTGGCTATGAAGGCCTTTTTTACAATAAACAGGAATGCCAAAAACCCTAGACATCCAACAACCTAACCCTAGGATATGAAGCGCCAAAAGTCATGTGGGCCCCATTTGGGTAAGTTAGTACATTAACTTCCTAGGGTCGTAACTTTTGCATACGATCTCCGTTTTAGGCATATGATAGCCCGTTGGAAAGGTATATTCGAGGAGATTAATTTTAGGGCCTAAATAATTCCTTTGAATATCATTGAGTTTGATAAATCCCAAAAATCCTTTATTTAGGTGCTCAAAATGGCCCCAGAAGTTAAAAACTGCTAAAAATAGTAAATTGCCAAAATTGTCAGAAAAGTGTTTTGAGCCAGTCGGAAAAGGTGGGTGGCCACTGATATCCACCTAGATCACAACCAGAGCAAGGGGCAAGGATTTTCAAACTCTATAAGAAACTAAAGTATATCAAATATAGGCTCAAGGAGTGGAACAAGGACACTTTTGGGAATATAAACCAAGAGAAAAACAACATAGAAGAAAAGATGAAAAAACTCCGGGAAACCTGCATTTAGGAGGGATATACAGAGGAACGAAAAAAGGAAGAGATCCATATGACCTAGGAATGGGAAGCTTGATTCCAGTAGGAAGAAACACTTTGGCGACAAAAGTCTCGTATCAGATGGCTAAAAGAAGGAGAACTAAAAACCAAGTTTTTTCATAGAACAACCATGGTCAGAAGAGTCCATAACAAAATCCTGAAGATTAGGGACCAGGATGGAATAGAGCAAGAGTCACATAAGGAGATAGAAACTACTCTGGTAAATCACTTCCACGGGATAGCCCATGAACCCAACCAAGACAAAACGGAGGCCATACAAAGGATAATCGATCATATCCCCCACCTGGTCACCAAGGAACAAAATAACAACCTGAAAAAACCCATTGTAGAGGAAGAAATTGACCAATTACTCTAGGAAATGCCCAATGGGAAATCCCCAGGTCTAGATGGATTCACAATGGATTTTTTCAAAGCTTGCTGGGAATTTGTCAAACATGATGTTTGTAGGGTAGTGGAAGACTCTAGACAGTCAACCTCCATTCTAAAAGTGCTAAATGCTACAATGATTACACTAATCCCCAAAGAAAATGAAGCCAAAACCCATGATCGGTACAGACCTATAGCACTGTTCAATGTGATTTATAAGATAATCTCCAAAGTTATATCAAATAGATTGAAACCCCTCCTACCCACATTGGTCTCACAATAATAGATAGGCTTCATGGAAGGAGGACAAATGAATCCTAGAAGAGTTTGGGGAAGCCTTGGGGGCATAGATCAACCATTCCAAATCTATGATCATCTTCTTCAATACCAACCCTGCAATCCAAAGAAATTTGGCCAACATTTTGGGCTTTGAACGCAAAGCACTCCCAACTAAGTACTTGGGAATTCCCATGACTAACAAAGCTTACAAAATGTCAACTTGGGTAGGAATAATCAACAAATTACTGGAGCAGGTGAAAAAATGGACGTACAGATCCCTCAACCTAGCAGGAAGACTTATTCTGATCAAGTATGTTTTGCAAGCAATTCCAACCTTTATGATTTCCGTTTTCCCAACCCCCAAGGGGATACTACAAAAAATAAGAACCATCCAAAGGGACTTCCTGTGGCGAGGAGCGGAAACAAGAAAAAAATGGGCTCTAGTGTCTTGAGAGAAGGTCTGCAAACCAAAAATCAAAGGAGGTATGGGGATACAAGACTCGCAAGTGATCAATGACGCCTACGGGGTGAAACTATGGTGGCGTTGGGTCAAAGAAACTAGTACACAATGGGTAAACCTGTGGAAGGAAAAGTATGCCCCAAACATACGTGACCAGGACAAAATCTACCTCAAAGGCACCAGGGAAGGTTCAACCATCTGGAACCTAGCCTGGTGCAACAAAGCCTGGATTTAGACACACAACTTTTGGGATGTAAAGAATGGCAGAACAACCATATTCTGGGAAGACACCTAGCAACAGGAACCTAGAATGGAGAAACTAGACAGGGATGAACTCCAACAAGAGTTGATCGCGAAAGTTAAAACTAGAGTCTACCATTACTGGAAACAAGAAACATATCGCAACAAATGGAGAATATGGAACACTCTCACCCCACAGAATAGAGACCTGTTGGCAGCCAATTCAATTTTTTCTATTGCCCTATAAGATGCCTACACCTATGTCTTCTGAACTTCAAATTGTCATCGCATTTTGCAAACAAACGATATTTTCATTTCTTGCGACACTTGTAAATTGGTCTCCATTTAGTTTTCATGACTGTAAGCATGAAAACCCCTCCATCGTTATTTGAACTGTCTTTGTATTGGTATTTTGAGTGGCACTTACTTTTGGTTTATCATGTGGCTGAAAGGATTTTCGAACTATGCCTATTTGGACGTTCTTACTTTGATTACGCAACTTGATTTTATTAAACTGGTAAGGCATTGAGCATGAACATTTATTTTTTTATTTTTGAGACTTGCCTAGTCATTGAATTACATAGGGGTCAGGGTTTATTTTTGTTTTTATATATAATGTGATCTTTATGTTAAAATTTATATAGCTCTTGGCTTGTCAATTTTATGAAATCGATTGTCACCATGTTTTAAAAACTTTGATTACACACTAATACGATGACACATATTTAACTTTTGGGTTTTATTCCACGTTGAATGATAATGCTTTGAAAATATATGGTTAATGGCGCGATGGCATATTACTCATCGTTTGATTCTTTGGTTATACGAATAATATGGTTTTGTGTTATGATTGATTCGAACAGTGGGTTAATTCACCGGTTGTATTCTGCCATTACTATTGTGCATGGCGGTGAATAATCCCACCACCCTCACATGCGTACAATTAATGCTTCCCCTTTGATCGTTCATAGTGGTTAGACCGAATGACTTTGCTCCTGTGTGCTAGTGTTTTCGACCCAAACCCTTACCATGTGCTCGCACCATGGCTCCAGTCGTGAGGGATGAACCCAATGGTAGCCAGGCTCTGTTGATGTTTGACAGTGCCCGCAGTGACCTTGAGGAAGTTGGATGGCTCCCGTTCATACAAAAATTTGATGGTTTTAACCTCTGCGTTGCTTGGAAATTCGCTTTAACCTTTGATGGCTGTCGAGCCAAGGTCGACGATGTTCAATTGCAAATTGACGAGCAATTTGTAAGTCTTTCTACGGGTTTGCCTGTCACTGGACAACGATGGTCCAAAAATTGCAAAGTGGAAGAGGTCCCTTGGAATCTGCTCTTCCAGTCGCGTAAGGTTAGCTCCTGTGATAAGGGTTTGCCCGTGACCATGCTGAAACAACGTTGGCATGAGTTGTTGATGATTATCAAACAGTTTATCACCTGCGAAGGTCGGTACGGGTTTGTTTTCTTACACCACCTTCGTTTGCTTATGGTTTTCATGGGATATGAGATTAATATGCATTACTATATGCTTAGAATCTTGTTTAAAATGTCTAAGAAATACAAAAGGAACCAGGCTGATAGCAACCTTTTTCACTTTGGGCTGGTTAACATTATTATTGTCTGTCATTTGAGGTTACACGGAGACTCTTGGAATGATTTTCTTGCTCGCAATGATTTTGAGGATTCAAACCCTCCACAGGTTGACAAACCTATGGTGAGCGAAGACAAGACTATACCCCCGGTACCCTACAGTATTCTGTTACCTAAACCCTTACCCGACTCACCTATCGACCTACCCCACTCTGTGACCAAGGATGTCGAGAATGTTAAGCCTGTGGGAAAGAAGCATAAATCCAAACCTACTGCAAACGCCAAAGGCAAAAAGAATGCCCATTTAATCTCTCGAATGGCGAGGAATAAGCCGAAACCTCCTGTCAACCCTGACCCTATCATATTAAGTGAAGACTCTGACTTGGAAGTGGAGCGTTTCTTGGCTAGTGAATATCCATATTCGGAAGGTTTGTGTGCCAAAACCTCGTATGAATTCGTGTCAAACCTACCACCTTGCTTGCAAAACGACCCTAACTACCTAGGCATTAAGCTGCCTTGTGAAATCCCCGGACATTAATCAAAACCCTCTCCTGCTTTGCCTCAACCTACAGTGCCATCCTGTGATCAATGTAGCTCGTGGTTAGAGAGGTATTATCTCGATGTGCTGATGCTGCAGTCAAAGATTAAATCTTTGGAGGACCATGTTACATTGCTTACCCATCAAAAGGCTGAGCTACAGACCACTGATAAGAGACAAAGAACGACAGGCTCCATTTTGTTTAAAAATGTGGAATCGGCCACGGATGTGGTGAATTCTAAGTTGGCATAATTGGATAGCCTCGTCGTCACACAGGTATGTGTAATATCAATCATTTTTGTAAATAGTATGAGTTTATATAACGATTGAAATTTGTTTTGAATATCTCTGTTCAACATTGATTGGTTTCGTTACATTGTATACTTAGCCTTGCTTTGACTGAATGGAATTCCGTTTCCCAGTTTATTTTCGATTAGATTTTAATTGATTCGATTGATTTGGTATGGATTTGAGTTGTTTAATTTAGCCAAAATGAATTCTCTGTTGTTGATTGAAGTCATTTGATAGACACAAGTTGTTTCTCAGATTTCGATTCTAAACACGATCGCATTTCGTTTTGATTTCGTTATGATGTATATGCTATGATTGGTAACAATTGTGATATGGTTAACTGTTATGGTTTTATGTCCATATGGTTTTCGAACAACTCGATTACAGTTTGGATTGTTTTTAAAAATGATTATGTACAAATTCACCCAAATCGTGAATGGATTCAATTCGTAACGGTTATGTGAAACCCAACCAGTTAATTCGTTTTGGTCTACTATTAGATCGACCCTGTTATCGGTTGGATTTGTAATGGAAATGAATATTCAGTTACGAGTTGATTTGTAAAATGAGATTGGATTCACTATTATTCTATATTAAACTTAGTCACGATTTGTTTCGATTGTTGCCCAGTTTATGATTATCATTTCTATCGACTTGATGATGGTTGCGATCGCTATTAATTGATCATGTCTGTTAACTGTGCAACACTCAGAGATCGAAATCTGTGGCGAATTTTGGTTGATACTGTTAATTTACCCATGATCGTAACAGTCTTTCCATCTTTGTATTTAATTAAAACAACATGAATCTTATGCTACATTGTTATAGCTATAACGAATGGATTCTGGTTGTGTTAGATTAGATCGTATCGCACATGATATGACTCACTATGGATTTCATTTGATATGAAACAGTCTTGTTACTGTTTGAATCGATTTTATGGTAAAATGAAACAGAGTATCCTTACCCCTATTTCGATTAAATCACTTTTGATTATGTTTTATATTGAATGATAAAATCATTTGAATCATTAAAAAGAAAATTGTGATGCGTTTTTAATGTTTATTGAAAGAAAATTGGATTTGATTCTTTTAAAAAGATTCGATTTGATTTATATTCTGATCCTGTAGCTAAGTCTGTAGAATCAAATTCTTATTGTTTTGTTGATGAAATACCTTTCTAACTTGATATTTTTGGTCTATTGCAGATAAATTCGAACTTGCAGTGGATTTGATGAGAAGTTAGGGGATATTTCAAATATTTCACTTGCATTTTAGTTTCCTAGTTTAGTTGATTTTTGAGATATCTCCCAGATTATGTAAAAGAGTTTGATATTATCCACAGGGAGGTTTTACCCTGTGGAGAGACTTATATATACTTATGATTTTTGTAATAATGTTCATCCTGATTCGTGGGAGAACAAGGATATGGAGTTTTAATACAGATTGAGGCATAATTTGGTGTTTTGTTACAACTTTAGCTTCTCATTATATCAACATTTTGTTTCATGTTGTGTATATCAATTTGTATCTGGTTAATGACTACTTTAGCTATCTTAATCATGTGAAAATGATATAATTTTAATCACTGTAATCCATATCTGATTTCTTCCAAGCATTTAAAAAACATAGCAATTGCTTAGTTCAGTTTGTGAATGACATATTTCTCTTCTTCATGAGTTGAATTATTAAAAATAGGTTTTTGCATAACAGGTTTCCCTTATTGCAGAGATTTATAAATCATATAATTGTTATGATTTTTTATGTCTTGTTTGTCCTGTAAACAACTCAAAGAGTAGCGCAACTTATCGTTTACGAGAAGCTTTTGGATTAACCGGTTCAAGTTTACTGCCTCCGACCAGCTTCGAAGTCATCATACACAAAACAAATTAGGAGCGTTTTTAGGTCAGTTTGTCACTTGTTTGTTTAGTATATTTGTTAGTATTTTTAGTTAGATATATATATATGTTTAATATATTAGATTGTTTAATTTCAGTAAGTTTAATTTCTTATTTATAAAAAATCAACAAAAACATATCTCGCTTTCTTAGGGCAGAAATCCAATGAGTTTTACAGGTTTTATTCAAATCTGCAAGTTGTAGATAATGTACATTTGTGAATAAGTTGTAATTCAATTAGTAATTAGATAATCAATTATTAGAGTTAGTGTAATAGTAATTAGTAGTCAGTATAATAGAGTAGTTTATAATTAGTTTTAGTTTATTTAGTAGTTTGTTTCAATTAGATTAGTGTATTAGTTTGTCTTTTAGTTAGTTTATTGTATTTAGTTTTAGTTTGTTTTATTAGTTTTAGTTAGTTTAGTTAGTTTTATTTGTTTTAGATAGATTAGTTAGTTTAGGTTAGTTTTCTCTTTGGTTTTTCTTAGGACCTTAGAGCAGCCAACAGAGCCGTTAAACCCGTCAGGGTGGTTCATTCCAAACGGCTTGGGTTATTTAGACAACCCCGTACCGGTTCCACTCTCTGAATTGACGTATAGACAATTTCACCCGTCAACAAATGGCGCTAGAAGGAGGGCCTGAACTTAATTAATGGCACGAGGTGGTGGAAATATTCCTCCCCCCCTAATCGATCACCTATAGTGACTAGAAGCCATTCACAAGATAATATTCCCCTCAAACAACAACTACTTCAACCGAAGATCCGCAGATCACAGTTGAGCCAACAACCCCTAATCCTACAGGTGGTGACTTGGAAGAGATTGTCCGTCAGTCTCTTATTAAAACACACAGTGCCTTAGCTCATCTTAGGTAACCAAACCGTCCATGGGGCCAGCCTTTAGACTTATCTGATATCAGATAACAGTTAGGTGACACTAACCTCACTGTGAATCCTACAGATCCAAACACAAATCCTGCTGCAGGAGGATCTGGGATACCTCTTTCATCACCTCCCTAATCTCCTTCCTCTTTTGGAGGAGATTACTCTTCAGACGAAGGCAATTCACCTTCTCAACCTTCCACACCCACTACCCCAATGGCAAATTAGAACAACCCTGCTAGACCCTGGTTGGACCAGGATGCTGTAGCTGTACCTGGAGCCCAACACCCTTTACCTAAGCACCCGGAGAAATGGCTTCCCAAGTTTGATCCCGATTCAAAACAGATAGCTGAAGATCATATCAAAAAGTTTATGTTAGCCATCAGACTCCGTAATGTTGAACATGAAGATTTTGTCTGTAGGTTGTTCCCTTATACTTTTGAGGGTAATGCGTCCACTTAGTACTTTGCCCAACAGCCCCATATCATAGTGTCTTGGGAAAAGTTTGAGTCATGTTTTTTGGAAAAATTCGGAGATGGTAAACCTCCAGAAGTCTTAGTCATGGATCTGTCGAGCTTAAAAATGAACCCAAAAGAAAAAGTTAAAGATTTTAATCAAAGATTCTTAACGCTTAAAAATCGAATCCCCGCAGATTCTATGCCTACTGAGAGTCTTGTAATAGCTTACTACACTAAATCTCTACATCAAAGTATATCTATTTGGGTCAAACGTTCTAAAAAGGCCACGTTGTTAGAAGCCTTCGAAGAGGCTACTCAGATTGAAAAAGACATACTTAGCCTTAAGGACTCTTCTAGCAACGAAACTGAGATTGTTTCCTCTTCCAAAAAGAAGATTGAAATTCTACCCAGACCTACACAAAGCAAAACACAACCTGAAAACTCTGATTTGGAAAATTTAACTAAAGTTGTACAAAAATTGTCTAATCAAGTTATAGATTTAAAAAGGTCGACTGAAGAATCTTCCTTGAGTAAAGCACCCTACAAACCCCCTTTCCGAAAGCCTTTTCCTACCAACCGACCTAACCCAACCCCCGAAGGCTTGAACCTAGAAAGTTTACAATGCGCTCTTCAGACAATTCTAGAAGCCCAAGATAACTTGATGCCTCCTGAAATCCCTCAAGAGGAAGTCGAGCAGAAAACAACTCAAGAAGAAGAGTCTTCTCCAAACATATTTGGACACTTCTCAGATAGCATCTTTCAAGCTAACTTCGAGACTGTTCACCCTTACAACACTAGGAGTAAGACAACAAACAAACCTCCTGCCGAGAACACTACAACTTCATCTCCAAAGCCATCTAAATCAGCAGAAATTAAACAGAGTAATGCCGGCCCTAAATTAGATTATGATGTTGTTGAAGATCTTAAAAAATTAAGGGCTAACATTTCTATTTATGAGTTGTTGAAGTTTCCATTTTTGTTACAGAAAATGTTACAAAATATTTCAGAAAATGGAAAGAATGGTAACTCAAATGGTAACAAGGTTGTGCAAAGAAAAGCGCCGCAGAAGACTTCCACTAAAAATAGTCTTGATCCTCAAGACAAAGGAAGCCTTCCTGTAACTCCTGTAAATAATAATGTAAATAATGTGAATAATGTAGATAAAGTAGCATTAGAAACTGCGAGTAAGAAACCACAAGTTACTACTCTAAGTACTCGCAAGAATGTACCTCCTTTTCTTTTAACTTTCGAAATCTTCAACATAA
>JZKD02S1353884.1:0-11592 GCA_000966675.3 Picea glauca | reverse complement strand
TCGATATCCAATCCCTTAGCGATGATCCGTGATCAATGACTGCTATCTATCCTCCCTTTTCTACCTTCTTTCCTCCTTACACATGCGATCCCAGATCTACACGATCTGTCGACACGTATCTCCCTTCCAAATATACGACTACGGTTGATTTTGGCTCTCCGGCCCTCGAGAGTTTCAACTCTCAACTATTTGTTTTTCCCTGTATGACAATATTTCAGAGTGGAAGATCTATTGACACCTGTCCTCAATAATCAGATGGTTTTGATGAACTCCAGCTCTCCGGCCTTCGGGATTTCTCACGTCTCCACACACACAAATCTTCAGAGTGAATTTGCTCAGAGTGACATATCTTCTACCACACATCCTCTCCAAATCAACGACCTTGATTCTATTCAGGACTTCGGCTCTTTCCGAACAAGACCAAATCAATGGTCCTTCGACCTCCTCCTCGATCAACGATTGAGATCTCCTTCGGGACTTCGACGCTTTCATCCTCTTCTTTCCTCCTGAGTGTTCCATACCTGGAGTTCTAGATCTGGCGCCACGCGTCCACTTTCAAATCAATGACCAAGATTTACTTCGGATGTTTCTCCTCCTCCTTGTCTGCAAACTTTCGAAGTTGTAGATCTTACGCCACCTATCCTCCTGAATGATGGACAATCCCAAATCACTTCGGGACTTTGACAAGTCCACTTTTCCTGCGCACACAAGGGTCAAGTCTCGTGCGCTTACCTCTGGATCCGACGGTTGCTGGTCCTTCGCGCTCAGATCCAATGGATGGGATTTGTTCCTCTCCTCTGCACTTCTTTTTTTCTACTGGACACTGATCTAACGGTCTAGGCTCCTCCCCAATGAATGTTTTCTCCCCTCCTCCTGAGATTTTGACTTCTTCCACCTTGGAAGATTTTGTTAGTGTTCAAAGGCTTCGGGATTTGACCTTTCTCCCATGAGTCCGCCTCTTGGATCTTGTCTTTTCTCTCGTAAGCATTATCTCTTCTGAGCTTTAGGACTTACAATGAGTCTGTCTCCCATGCACCCCTTGCGTTATCTCTTCTGAGCTTTTCGAATTATTCAGTCTCGTAAGGGTCTCGACCCTTCTGTTTCCTTTCAAAGGAAAACTTCGTGCCCTCCTGGAAACCTTCTGCTCAAAGAAAACCTTGATGAGTGTTTTCTACAGAGTGCTCAATAGCTCTGTGAGTATCTTCCTATGATACTCTTCTCCTTGAACTCAACAAAGATTTCTCTCTGTGCACACTTGCACTCGCTCGATGCCCGCCTGGTAGATCCCTATAGAGTTCTCAGTGAATCTATCTCTCTCTGAACTCAACACAAAGTTCTTCCTGTGCACTCCTTACACCTCCACTGATGAAGGTTCAATGGTATATCTCCTGAGATTCTCTAAGGTTAACTTATCTTTGTCAATGCACTCCTTGCGGACAATGTGCACTGCTTGCACTCGAAAACTCAAAGAAGAGAAACAATTGAAACTTATTCAATACTTCACCAGTTTACGCATTCAAACCAATCTGATTTAATAAAACATTCATATTTCATTTTCTTTCTGAGATCTTCTATGCTTTGTAATCATTTTCAGGCACTAGCCTCTTTCACTTAGTCCCCAATCCACGCGACCATGGGTCGTGACCAAGCACTAGATCAATAAGCGCTTCCTCGGGCCTTCGGCTTCGAAAGATTTCCAACCACCACACAACAATCTCTCCGAGTTCCAGATTACCAAACTCACGAAGTACGGAAAATAATTAGTCCATGCCTACCTAACATCCGACGGCTGACACTTACTATGGAACCTCAAGTGTCTGAGTTCCAGGTCTTCAGGACTTTGGAGCTTCGGAGGATCTCGCATCCACACATCCCAACTGTTAATCTACGAACATTCCTAATCACCTTTGGTGACGTCATAATGTCACATCACTTAACGTTTTCCAATTGCAGGGGCATGTAGAAGTGGTTTGGAGCAACCCTCCTTTTGTCCCACAATTCTTCTGACGCTGACACGTAACCCCTCGATGAAATCGTGGTTTGAATTGTGGGACCGCCTTGGAGAATTAACTCCCATGCAACTTGGGTCCCCGCAATGCCTCCTGGCCGTCGATATTGATGTATTGTGACCAACGCCATTGTGGATTCTCCGACCTTTAACTTCGTTAAGTAACCTCAGGTCCCACTAACCGAGCTCATACGAAAATTCACATGGCATAATACCAGCGGCTGATACGTGGCCCATTCAGATGGGTGACACATGTCTCGTTCCAAATGCCATTTCAACCTTCCATGGGTTCGAAACCCACTGAAATGTGGCACACATCCCATGTGTCCACGTCCATCCAAGTGATGTCATCATCACTCACTACTTTGGCTCTTCGGGAGCTTTCTCCCTTCACTACTGCGTTTGACCTTTTAACATTGGCTTGATCCAATGGTCAATCTCTCCTCTCAAGATCTACGGTGTAGATCCACAAAGGACCTCCAACTCCAAGAACAAGCTCTTGCAATGGAACTGCTCACTCAAATATCAAAAGGAGGAAAAGGAACACTGGACACTAAAATAACGTAGCCTCCGGCTCAAATATGGAGATAGAAAAACAAAGTTTGGCCAGCTTTGAAAAATAAAACTAAAGGCCACAGAGTTAGAAATCATTTGGCAATCTTTGAAAATATTTCGACAACAACCCATGATCACTTCTCAGCCTTGTACACTGAAGGACATGTATCTTACTCTTTGGCAGTAGAGAAAATGCTAGAGAATATTGAAAAGCTTATTACAGAAGAAGAGAATTGAAAGTTGCTTCTCTCGCTCACAGAGAAACAAATCGAGGAGACCCTCTAGGCGATGGAGCTAGACAAAGCCCTTAGGTCGGATGGGTTAACACCTCATTTTGACAAAGTTTGGTGGAATATTCTTTATTAAAGATGATTTGAAAAGACTGCTAGAAAGTTCCGAAGTTGAACCGCCCGGCTTGCTGATGATTGATGGTTAGCTGGCTGGCGATACAAGAAGAGATGCCTGTAGTCATAGCCTTCCATAGCCTTGGGTATTCACTTAGAGACAATTGTGCCTGGATTACTCATATTTTGACAAACCGAGATAAAGAAATTCCATTCCCCATTGACAATTAGGAGGGAAGCACACCCATTTCGTTTGAAGTGTGAAATTTTTTGTGACAGTTTATATCTAGAAATCTCAATAAGCATTGATATCATTTTGTTTTCTTTCAATATAAATATATCAAACTCATTTTCATGGAGTAATAGGTATATAAGCATTGATATCATTTTGTTTTCTTTCAATATAAATATATCGAACTCATTTTCATGGAGTAATACGTATAGTCTCTAGCTGGTTAGTAAAATTGTATTTACATTTTTTAACATTTCCCATTTGATTTCATTAAAATTTAAGCTCTTTGTAATTACAGATGTTTAGATTAACCCGCCCGATCAACGGTTAAATAGCTTCTACGTTTACATTTTTTTACAGTTGTCATTCTATTTCATTAAAATTTAAGTTCATTATGATTATATATTCTTAGACAAGATTATCAAACTCGAGAAGTAGGGTAGATCATTAGTCCACATCTACATATTATCCAACGAATGACACTTACTATGGAACCTTAGGTGTCTGAGTTCTGGTTCTTCGAGACTTCGGAGCTTCGGAGGATCTCACATTCACACACCCAAAATGTTAATCTCCGAACATTCCCAATCACCTTTGGTAACATCATTACGTCACATCACTTAACGTTTTCCAATTGCGGGGGCATGCAACGATGGTTTAGAGAAACCCGCCTTTCGTCCCACAATTCTTTTGAAACTAACACGTAACCTCTCGGTGAAACCATGTTTTGGATTGGGGGACCGCCTTGGAGAATTAACTCCCGTGCAACTTGGGTCCCCGCAATGCCTCCTAGCCGTCGATCTTGATGTATTGTGACCAATGCCAGTGTGGGTCCTCCGACCTTTAACTTCATTAAGTAACCTCGGGACCCACTAACCATGTTCATATGGAAATCCACATGGAAAAATACTAATGGCTGATACGTGGCCCATTCAGATGGGTGACACACGTCTCGTTCCAAATTCCATTTCAACCTTCCACCGGTTGGAAACCCACTGACACATGGCACACATACCATGTGTCCACGTCCATCCAAGTGATGTCATCATGACTCAGTACTTCGACTCTTCAGGATATTTTTCCCTTCAATACTGCGTTTGACCTTTTAACATTGACTTGATCCAATGATCGAGCTCTCCTCTCCAGATCTACGGTGTAGATCCACTTCAGAGCTTCGGGCTTCGACCCTTCTCTTGTTTCTGGCATAAGAGCTCATTGAAGTCGTGAAGTCCGAAGGGCTTCCAGTTTAAATCCTCTGCACCTTCCCCAGATCTGACGGTCATAAGGGATTTCCCTTCCTTCTGAACAGATCCTATGACATAGAAAGAACTCTATTACTCTGCAGATTTCCAAAGGAATTCATGGCTAACTGCCTTGCAACATTACCAGATATGATGGTCTTGAAGGATTCTCCTTCTTCCGAACAGGTCCTAAGGTCCACATTACTCTGCATCCGAACACCACTTATGTTGTGGTTTTACAATATCACTATTCCTCCTGAGCTTCATAACATGACCAAGGTAACTTCTCGGCACTCAGGAAGGTTCTGGGGTTCAAAATTAGTCCTCCATACACAATTTCCACATGAATCTTCGGGTCCAATGACCACTTATCCAGCCCATCCAGGTTCAACGTTAAAACCTTGGCTTTGAACTTGAATTTTGTCCATTCTGACAACATTTATTTTCTGAAACTTTTGCTTCAACTACCACTAACATAGCCCATCCAGGATCAGTGTTGAAACCATGGATTTGATACCAATTTGTAACATCCCCAACCACCAACAGGCTGGGAAATTCCATAAACACAACCTTAACTTAGCCTTTAAAGCTCTGGTACCAATTTGTAATGTCCTTGACCACCAATCGGGCTAGGAAACGCCACTACTAAGAACCTTCACTTAGTTCTGATACCAAACTGTAGCATCCCCGACCAACACAGAGACCGGGTAATGCTACCACTACGGAATATACACTTATATAATATATGCATTTTAATCGAATTAAAACACTTAATCATAATAATCACAGAATTATTGCTACCATACAGAATCAATGGAATTAACAATAGTTCATATACGCAACGGAATACATGATAACATTCAAGAATCACAAAACATGCATAAAATACATAATTAAGTACAAAAATGATACTTATCTTTTAGCTGGAGTAATTCCACCAACTGCGTGTAGACCTTCCATGAGCCTACCAGCCTTAGATCGCGCTGCTCATCACTCTCAGTAGTAGGTCATCCCCAAGATGGGACTAAACTCCACCGGGCAAGGGAATTCTAGGCTTGGCAAGGACAACAGGGAAGTTTCACAAAACAACAGTAAGGATCTTTTATCTAACGATCCACTTATGCCCACAGCTCACAGATCCTCATTCCCCACACACCTTCTCCACCCCAGGAGAGTACACCTTCACTACTACAAGTCCATCAACCAGTACACCTCCCTTACCTTGGGCTTCAACAACAGGCTGGACCAGAAGTCTTAGAGTACTGTAGCTGCTACGGGACTCCCTTCCAGGAGAAATCACTTCCCAACAAACTCTCTCTCCTGGGAGAGTTGCTCACAGGCCTGACAACCCGCTTCTTCAATTCATCTCCTAAGCAATATTGCAACAACATTCGGCTAGCATACGGGTGACAACAACAACATGAATAGTTACGGACACCTAAAATGGCAACATCCTAATGCTAAGACACAACACGTCTTAGTTGAACACAATGAAGCAACCCCAAACGGTTAAGACATAGACTCAGATTTGTAGTGTGGATAAACCTGGGTTCACAGAACACACAGGTCGACTTTTCCCTCTCCGACTGATTTCTGAGATGTGCTAGGTTGTGCAAAGGGAAGAAACAAAGATCTTGGGTTCAGATGGAGGATGGAAGAATGAATCACAAACTCAGGCGGAGGATGGTAGATCGACTCGCGAACTACTAGCACGATTTGACTCATGGGTTGTTGGTTCCAGAGATTCGTGATGGATGCTCCCGGTTCACATTAGAGAATGGGTCGAGAATGCCCCCCCCTGCCCCCCACAACACAACTAACGCTTCAGATTTTAACTGCATGAGCCCAGGTTGACACTTGTCTTCCTGGATCTGCATGCAATCCATTTAGCCTACATCCCCGTCTACCAGGAACTTAGGATAACAAAATATATTATGTCCACCTTATCCTTTAGGAAATAATATTAAAATATTATTCCTCTAGAGGTAAGCCTCCTAGCTTAGCCCATAGGCCCAAATACTTAGCCCCCTCCCTTTCCCAACCTCGTGGAAGATTATTCCCCCATCACTCTTTCTTCGTGGTCGGTCTACACGTAGTGATGTTTATATTTTGTTAATGATATGCATAATTACATATACAAAATCAGGCTCCTGGCCTTTAACACTTAGGCTCTCCAGTCTAGTAAACACATAAGCCCGCCAACTTATCAACACTCGTCTCACCAGCCTACAAAACTTGTTTACAATTCTTAAATACATTTGGGGCTCGTCCTTGGGGTATTACACCCAAACATGTCAATTTTGTAGAATCATCAATGAAACTGACATAATATAAGGGATCCACCTTTAGAAAAAAGAGGTGTTGGTCACCAAACATCAGAGTGCACTAACTGAAAAGAAGATGCTGAAACACTATCACTAGATGAAAACAGAAGGGTTCATTGTTTTGCCAACTTACAACCAACCCATACATATTTTTAAAACGAATCTAAGTTAACCTTCCCCAAAGCACATAAACTTGCAAGCTCCTTATTAAAGCCTAGGACTAGACACATGACCTAATCTATAATGTCATAATCAGTCAGGAGAAAGGGAACCAATGACAGAAGAAAATGAGAAAGCTATTGCAGAGAGAATANATCTCTCCTCTCAAGATCTACGGTGTAGATCCACAAAGGACCTCCAACTCCAAGAACAAGCTCTTGCAATGGAACTGCTCACTCAAATATCAAAAGGAGGAAAAGGAACACTGGACACTAAAATAACGTAGCCTCCGGCTCAAATATGGAGATAGAAAAACAAAGTTTGGCCAGCTTTGAAAAATAAAACTAAAGGCCACAGAGTTAGAAATCATTTGGCAATCTTTGAAAATATTTCGACAACAACCCATGATCACTTCTCAGCCTTGTACACTGAAGGACATGTATCTTACTCTTTGGCAGTAGAGAAAATGCTAGAGAATATTGAAAAGCTTATTACAGAAGAAGAGAATTGAAAGTTGCTTCTCTCGCTCACAGAGAAACAAATCGAGGAGACCCTCTAGGCGATGGAGCTAGACAAAGCCCTTAGGTCGGATGGGTTAACACCTCATTTTGACAAAGTTTGGTGGAATATTCTTTATTAAAGATGATTTGAAAAGACTGCTAGAAAGTTCCGAAGTTGAACCGCCCGGCTTGCTGATGATTGATGGTTAGCTGGCTGGCGATACAAGAAGAGATGCCTGTAGTCATAGCCTTCCATAGCCTTGGGTATTCACTTAGAGACAATTGTGCCTGGATTACTCATATTTTGACAAACCGAGATAAAGAAATTCCATTCCCCATTGACAATTAGGAGGGAAGCACACCCATTTCGTTTGAAGTGTGAAATTTTTTGTGACAGTTTATATCTAGAAATCTCAATAAGCATTGATATCATTTTGTTTTCTTTCAATATAAATATATCAAACTCATTTTCATGGAGTAATAGGTATATAAGCATTGATATCATTTTGTTTTCTTTCAATATAAATATATCGAACTCATTTTCATGGAGTAATACGTATAGTCTCTAGCTGGTTAGTAAAATTGTATTTACATTTTTTAACATTTCCCATTTGATTTCATTAAAATTTAAGCTCTTTGTAATTACAGATGTTTAGATTAACCCGCCCGATCAACGGTTAAATAGCTTCTACGTTTACATTTTTTTACAGTTGTCATTCTATTTCATTAAAATTTAAGTTCATTATGATTATATATTCTTAGACAAGATTATCAAACTCGAGAAGTAGGGTAGATCATTAGTCCACATCTACATATTATCCAACGAATGACACTTACTATGGAACCTTAGGTGTCTGAGTTCTGGTTCTTCGAGACTTCGGAGCTTCGGAGGATCTCACATTCACACACCCAAAATGTTAATCTCCGAACATTCCCAATCACCTTTGGTAACATCATTACGTCACATCACTTAACGTTTTCCAATTGCGGGGGCATGCAACGATGGTTTAGAGAAACCCGCCTTTCGTCCCACAATTCTTTTGAAACTAACACGTAACCTCTCGGTGAAACCATGTTTTGGATTGGGGGACCGCCTTGGAGAATTAACTCCCGTGCAACTTGGGTCCCCGCAATGCCTCCTAGCCGTCGATCTTGATGTATTGTGACCAATGCCAGTGTGGGTCCTCCGACCTTTAACTTCATTAAGTAACCTCGGGACCCACTAACCATGTTCATATGGAAATCCACATGGAAAAATACTAATGGCTGATACGTGGCCCATTCAGATGGGTGACACACGTCTCGTTCCAAATTCCATTTCAACCTTCCACCGGTTGGAAACCCACTGACACATGGCACACATACCATGTGTCCACGTCCATCCAAGTGATGTCATCATGACTCAGTACTTCGACTCTTCAGGATATTTTTCCCTTCAATACTGCGTTTGACCTTTTAACATTGACTTGATCCAATGATCGAGCTCTCCTCTCCAGATCTACGGTGTAGATCCACTTCAGAGCTTCGGGCTTCGACCCTTCTCTTGTTTCTGGCATAAGAGCTCATTGAAGTCGTGAAGTCCGAAGGGCTTCCAGTTTAAATCCTCTGCACCTTCCCCAGATCTGACGGTCATAAGGGATTTCCCTTCCTTCTGAACAGATCCTATGACATAGAAAGAACTCTATTACTCTGCAGATTTCCAAAGGAATTCATGGCTAACTGCCTTGCAACATTACCAGATATGATGGTCTTGAAGGATTCTCCTTCTTCCGAACAGGTCCTAAGGTCCACATTACTCTGCATCCGAACACCACTTATGTTGTGGTTTTACAATATCACTATTCCTCCTGAGCTTCATAACATGACCAAGGTAACTTCTCGGCACTCAGGAAGGTTCTGGGGTTCAAAATTAGTCCTCCATACACAATTTCCACATGAATCTTCGGGTCCAATGACCACTTATCCAGCCCATCCAGGTTCAACGTTAAAACCTTGGCTTTGAACTTGAATTTTGTCCATTCTGACAACATTTATTTTCTGAAACTTTTGCTTCAACTACCACTAACATAGCCCATCCAGGATCAGTGTTGAAACCATGGATTTGATACCAATTTGTAACATCCCCAACCACCAACAGGCTGGGAAATTCCATAAACACAACCTTAACTTAGCCTTTAAAGCTCTGGTACCAATTTGTAATGTCCTTGACCACCAATCGGGCTAGGAAACGCCACTACTAAGAACCTTCACTTAGTTCTGATACCAAACTGTAGCATCCCCGACCAACACAGAGACCGGGTAATGCTACCACTACGGAATATACACTTATATAATATATGCATTTTAATCGAATTAAAACACTTAATCATAATAATCACAGAATTATTGCTACCATACAGAATCAATGGAATTAACAATAGTTCATATACGCAACGGAATACATGATAACATTCAAGAATCACAAAACATGCATAAAATACATAATTAAGTACAAAAATGATACTTATCTTTTAGCTGGAGTAATTCCACCAACTGCGTGTAGACCTTCCATGAACCTCCCAGCCTTAGATCGCATTGCTCATCACTCTCAGTAGTAGGTCATCCCCAAGATGGGACTAAACTCCACCGGGAAAGGGAATTCTAGGCTTGGCAAGGACAACAAGGAAGTTTCACAAAACAACATGAAGGATCTTTTATCTAAGGATCCACTTATGCCCACAGCTCACAGATCCTCATTCCCCACACACCTTCTCCACCCCAGGAGAGTACACCTTCACTACTACAAGTCCATCAGCCAATACACCTCCCTTACCTTGGGCTTCAACAACAGGCTGGACCAGAAGTCTTAGAGTACTGTAGCTGCTACAGGACTCCCTTCCAGGAGAAATCACTTCCCAACAAACTCTCTCTCATGGGAGAGTTTCTCACAGGCTTGACAACCCGCTTCTTCAATTCATCTCCTAAGAAATATTGCAACAACATTCGGCTAGCATACGGGTGACAACAACAACATGAATAGTTACGGACACCTAAAATGGAAACATCCTAATGCTAAGACACAACACGGCTTAGTTGAACACAATGCAGCAACCCCAAACGGTTAAGACATAGAATCAGATTTGTAGTGTGGATAAACCTGGGTTCACAGAACACACAGGTCGACTTTTCCCTCTCCGACTGATTTCTGAGATGTGCTAGGTTGTGAAAAGGGCAGAAACAGAGATCTTGGGTTCAAATGGAGGATGGAAGAATGAATCGCAAACTCAGGCGGAGGATGGTAGATCGACTCGCGAACTACTAGCATGATTTGACTCATGGGTTGCTGGTTCCAGAGATTCGTGATGGATGCTCCTGGTTCACATTAGAGAATGGGTCGAGAATGACCCCCCCCTGCCCCCCACAACACATCTAACACTTCAGATTTTAACTGCATGAGCCCAGGTTGACACTTGTCTTCCTGGATCTGCATGCACTCCATTTAGCCTACATCCCCATCTACCAGGAACTTAGGATAACAAAACATATTATGTCCACCTTATCCTTTAAGAAATAATATTAAAATATTATTCCTCTAGAGGTAAGCCTCCTAGCTTAGCCCATAGGCCCAAATACTTGGCCCCCTCCCTTTCCCAACCTCGTGGAAGCTTATTCCCCCATCACTCTTTCTTCGTGGTCGGTCTACACGTAGTGATGTTTATATTTTATTAATGATATGCATAATTACATATACAAAATCAGGCTCCTGGCCTTTAACACTTAGGCTCTCCAGTCTAGTAAACACATAAGCCCGCCAACTTATCAACACTCGTCTCACCAGCCTACAAAACTTGTTTACAATTCTTAAATACATTTGGGGCTCGTCCTTGGGGTATTACACCCAAACATGTCAATTTTGTAGAATCATCAATGAAACTGACATAATATAAGGGATCCACCTTTAGAAAAAAGAGGTGTTGGTCACCAAACATCAGAGTGCACTAACTGAAAAGAAGATGCTGAAACACTATCACTAGATGAAAACAGAAGGGTTCATTGTTTTGCCAACTTACAACCAACCCATACATATTTTTAAAACGAATCTAAGTTAACCTTCCCCAAAGCACATAAACTTGCAAGCTCCTTATTAAAGCCTAGGACTAGACACATGACCTAATCTATAATGTCATAATCAGTCAGGAGAAAGGGAACCAATGACAGAAGAAAATGAGAAAGCTATTGCAGAGAGAATA
>JZKD02S1353873.1:0-11592 GCA_000966675.3 Picea glauca | reverse complement strand
AACACAATAGAAATATCTTAACTGAAGGTGCAGGAATATAATTTAACTATCCTTCAACCAAATTTCACAAGTGTAAATTGTAGGACAAAAAATTAACTAAATTTTTAACACATTGATGCATGCGTGCTTTCGATGTTAGAGAGATGCATATACATGGAATTTAACTACCATTCAATAAAAATATACACATGCATACTGTAGCCAAATGCGAATTCTCTGAAGTCATTGTCCCATGCGCGCTCTATCCAACTCCCGCTTGCCAACCAATGTGACCTCAACGGTACCTTCCAGCCAATGCTAGGGGTACTCTTATTCCCCTTGAGCCCCCTCGATATGCAAAGGGGCCACACACACACGATACTAGAGAATGTTAGCACCCAACTCTTCTTTCAAGGTCCAGCTACCACTCATTACCCAAGCTGGGTATCCCAACTCCCACAAGAGAAAGTTCAGTCAAAATGAAATTTTAGTAGTGTAACGTTATGCAAGCCAGATGTGATCCATACTCCTCATCTGCCATCCTTTTTATAGATTTTTCTTAGTCATTAGTTACCCAAAACCCTCATTAGATTCTTTTTTTCATTTAATTAATTTCAAAAGACCTCCCCCGTACACATGTCGCATGATCCCCTAGTTGCACCAGAAAATCAATTTATTAATTAATTGAATTTTCCTATTTCCCTCATCCACCTAAAAGCATTCCTAAAAACGCTCCTTGGTGTCTCAATATTTCTTTACAAATCTTAAATGAATTATGCCTTACTTAATTCCTATTTGAGTTCATAAATAGAAGGTTGCAAAGGCTATATTCCTTACTAAGTTAGACATTCCCCTTTTTGTTTTAAGTTTCCCCTTTTCTTTAAGTTTCCCTTTTTCTTAAAGTTTCCCCTTTTTATAACTAAGTTCAGAATTAGCAGGTTTAGAAAAAAACAACCAAATACACCTTTTATTAATTAAACCTTTATTACAATTTCCTCTTTAATTATTAATTCTTGAATTTTCTTTATCGCCTTCTTGTTACATGTCTAATTATTTTTTTTGTTCAAAGGTACTACTAAGACCTAGGTTTTCAATTTACTAGGAGTGGTGATAGTTTTTAAGGGAAAAATTATTATTAAACTTTTCTTATCACATCATTCATTTTAAGGCCGACCAGGTCCTAAGGAGGCATATTTTTATAGGAGTTAGGTTTATTAACTTACTAGTTAAAATTAGGACGTTGCCTTCAGAATGCACTACATGCTCCAAGGGTGACACTCGCCTCTTGAATGAATTTGGTAGATGTCAAACCCATGGAGTCAATACTCTGGCAGGTGATCTTGTGGGAGACTAAAGGCCTCTAAAGAATAAGATCCATGCCTTATTGTGTGTCCCTTATAATCATCGTGAGCGACTCTCACAGTCTTCCCTCATGATATCGTGAGTCTCTTGAACTAGGTAATTATTAACCTATAGTTCGAGCCACGATGAGAGTGCTAGTAGGCTGTGGTAAGGCTGCTCCCACACCTCTCCCTAAATGGCTCTATTTGTCGTGCGTGACCCCTTTACTCCAAATGTGAGTTTGGTTGGCAAGCTATTGTCAGCCTGCATCCATCAATGAATCATGTCAACAATAACAATCAACATCATAATATCTAATGATATATACATATGTCACATCAACAACATTCAAACCCTAACAATCCACTCCCTGTCTCGATCCAGAGTCCAAGGGGTTTCATCGATGCCTTGACATCCTCAACATCCAGAGTCCTGCACACTCATGACAACCCAATCAATAACACATGTCTAGGTAAATACAAGAAAATAACATATCATCAAATCCAGAATATCTCATAATCATAATCAAAACAACCAATCGTATAATGACTTGAATCACTTGCATGCAAGTGTCCTCAAAGAATGAGTCTTCTCCCTGCGCAAAAGAGAGGGATGTTACAGTGATGAACTATCCCGACCTCACATGGATAGATCACCCCCTTCATAGGTAGCATGTGTCGAGTTAAATATTGTTTACATCTGTAATTTTTTATAATGTTTTGGTTGAATTTCACATTTTTGTATAAATAAAAACATTATAAATATGTATCGAGGTTGGTTCATAGACTTCTAGGTCACCCATACCACCACCATCCTGTTGAGTATATTACACACTCACCTATATTTATTTTCCTAAGTTTTACAGTCCAATGTTGAGAACAATTCCTTATATGAGAATATTCTCTCTAGAGAATATTCTCGTACAAAATAGGATGTCCCTCTTCAATTTAGAGTCAGTTACATAGTTAGACTACTATAAGTCACAACTTAGTTAACTAATGATTACATGGATGAATTAACTGGAAATAAGTGGCAGTTCACTCCAGTGTCTTTCAGTGAGTGTCTAGATATATCTAGATCACTATTATGGTGAATTAGTTACTCATGTAGCATATATCTATTGTAAATTATTCACTCTTTGAGTGTGGAATACAATTAATGCAAATTCTTCCATTCTTTCTCTCATGTTTCTCTTTTCTCATATTTTCTCTGCAAACTGTGTATGTCATTTGTTAGCTAGATATATTCTATGTAGTTTCAACACATTTACATGGTATTAGAGCCGACGAATTGCTAGGAAAAAGACACACCATACTCTTTTTGCAGGTACTGAATATTGAAGAACACAAGAAGGATGGAATCTATTTTTTACTCACCGACAATACTTCTCATGCCTCATAACTATTTGGAGTGGAAGCCAAAAATTCTTCTTCATCTAAGATACAGAGGCTTGTACCAAATAACTATGGCAATTTAAGTAGAGCCTGATTATGTCGATGATAAAAATGACTTTTTCAATCGACAAGATATGGACATATGATGTATCTGTTTGTCTATTTCTCCTGAAATTTTCCATCAAGTATATGATGAATCAAATGAATCAACTCCAAATGAATTATGGAATAGATTGGAGGTTCTATTTGNTTAGAAAAAAACAACCAAATACCCCTTTTATTAATTAAACCTTTATTACAATTTCCTCTTTAATTATTAATTCTTGAATTTTCTTTACCCCCTTCTTGTTACATGTCTAATTATTTATTTTGTTCAAAGGTACTACTAAGACCTAAGTTTTCAATTTACTAGGAGTGGCGACAGTTTTTAAGGGAAAATTTATTTTTAAACTTTTCTTATCACATCATTCATTTTAAGGCCGACCAGGTCCTAAGGAGGAATATTTTTATAGGAGTTAGGTTTATTAACTTACTAGTTAAAATCAGGACGTTTCCTTCAGAATGCACTACATGCTCTAAGGGTGCCACTCGCCTCTTGAATGAATTTGGTAGATGTCAAACCCATGGAGTCAATACTCTGGAAGGTGATCTTGTGGGAGACTAAGGGCCTCTAAGGAGTACGACCTCTGCCTTATTGTGCGTCCCTTATAATCATCGTGAGCGACTCTCATAGTCTTCCCTCATGATATCATGAGTCTCTTGAACTAGGTAATTATTAACCTATAGTTCGAGACACGATGAGAGTGCTAGTAGGTTGTGGTAAGGCTGCTCCCACACCTCTCCCTAAATATCTCTATTTGTCGTGCGTGACCCCTTTACTCCAAATGTGAGTCTGGTCAAAAAACTATTGTCAGCTTGCATCCATAAATGAATCATGTCAGCAATAACAATCAACATCATAATATCTAATGATATATACATATGTCACATCAACAACATTCAAACCCTAACAGTCCACTCCCTGTCTCGATCCAGAGTCCAAGGGGTTTCATCGATGCCTTGACATCCTCAACATCCAGAGTCCTGCACACTCAGGACAACCCAATCAATAACACATGTCTAGGTAAATACAAGAAAATAACATATCATCAAATCCAGAATATCTCATAATCATAATCAAAACAACCAATCGTATAATGACTCGAATCACTTGCATGCAAGTGTCCTCAAAGAATGAGTCTGCTCCCTGCGCACAAGAGAGGGATGTTACAGTGATGAACTATCTCGACCTCACATGGATAGATCACCCCCTTCATAGGTAGCATGTGTCGAGTTAAATATTGTTTACATGTGTAATTTTTTATAATGTTTTGGTTGAATTTCATATTTTTGTATAAATAAAAACATTATAAATATGTATCGAGGTTGGTTCATAGACTTCTAGGTCACCCATACCACCACCACCCTGTTGAGGATATTACACACTCACCTATAATTATTTTCCTAAGTTTTATAGTCCAATGTTGAGAACGGTTCCTTATATGAGAATATTCTCTCTAGAGAATATTCTCGTACAAAATAGGATGTCCCTCTCCAATTTAGAGTCAGTTACATAGTTAGACTACTAGAAGTCATGACTTAGTTAACTGATGATTACATGGATGAATTAACTGGAAATAAGTGGTCGTTCACTCCAGTGTCTTTCAGTGAGTGTCTAGATATATCTAGATCACTATTATGGTGAATTAGTTACTCATGTAGCATATATCTATTGTAAATTATTCACTCTTTGAGTGTGGAATACAATTAATGCAAATTCTTCCATTCTTTCTCTCATGTTTCTCTTTTCTCATATTTTCTCTGCAAACTGTGTATGTCATTTGTTAGCTAGATATATTCTATGTAGTTTCAACACATTTACATGGTATTAGAGCCGACGAATTGCTAGGAAAAAGACACACCATACTCTTTTTGCAGGTACTGAATATTGAAGAACACAAGAAGGATGGAATCTATTTTTTACTCACCGACAATACTTCTCATGCCTCATAACTATTTGGAGTGGAAGCCAAAAATTCTTCTTCATCTAAGATACAGAGGCTTGTACCAAATAACTATGGCAATTTAAGTAGAGCCTGATTATGTCGATGATAAAAATGACTTTTTCAATCGACAAGATATGGACATATGATGTATCTGTTTGTCTATTTCTCCTGAAATTTTCCATCAAGTATATGATGAATCAAATGAATCAACTCCAAATGAATTATGGAATAGATTGGAGGTTCTATTTGGAAATAAGGAAAATTTCATGCAATAGATTCAAAAGATAGTTCTAAAAGAGAAGCCATCAGAAGATCAAGTCTCTTATTTTGAAGGGTCTTCTACACCAGTATCTGCACAAATTATCATTCCATTAATTGCAGATGATGTTTACTCAATTTCAGATTTGTTTTCTAAATTTCATATGGAATATATCATGCATGCATCTCAAGAGTCACATAGAAACTTTTGCATGTTCCATGCATGCATATCAGGAGCAACATGCATGTACAATGCATGCATCTCGAGAGACAAAAAGGGGGCCGCATAGATCATATTCAATTATGCTATTTTCTGAGATAAAATTGAAAAACAAAATTGGATATTTGAATTCCTCTTTGAAAAATACCCAATTTCAAAAAAAAAATCCGTATGAAACGGAGTTCGGGAAGCGAAGTTATGATCATTTTAAAATCAACAAAATTTTAGCGTTTTTCCAGAAACGGCCGTACGGTTTTCAAAATTTCATCGAAACTTTATTTGGATCTTCTTCATTAAAAGAAGAGAAATTGAATATGTGTGGACATATCAATGGTGCATCTACTTCATCATATCTGTGTAGACATCTACACCTTCAACAAAGTATTCAATGAGCACAAATTTGCATAGTTGCGAGGTCTTCTTAGAGTGAAGGGCATGGTTGCCTAGAAACTATTTTTTGTTCCTTCTCATTTTTTTTTATGCATTGTAATTTGAGGGGGGGTTTTCCCATGAGGTTTTCCCTCTTTCCTTGTTTTTTTTTAAGTGTCTCATTGTTATATGCATTGTACAATGGGTACCTAACATGGCCTTAGTTTTTGGGACCCATTCATCATGTACACCCTAATAGTGTTTCGGGGGGGCTGTTGGAGATATTACACACTCACCTATAATTATTTTCCTATGTTTTACAGTCCAATGTTGGAACGATTTGTTAGATGAGAATATTCTCTCTAGAAAACATTCCCCTACAAAATAGGATGTTCCTCTTCAATTTAGAGTCAGTTACACTTAGTTAGACTAGTGGAAGTCACAACTCAGCTAACTGATGATTACATGGATAAGTTAACTAGGAATAGGTGGTAGTTCACTCCAGTGTTTGTCAGTGAGTGTTTATATCTCTCTAGATCACTATTATGGAGCATCAATTACTCATGTAGCCTATATCTATTTTAAATTATTCACTCTTTGAGTGTGGAATACAATTAATTATAATTCTTCCATTCTTCCTCTTATGTTTCTCTTTTCTCATATTTTGTTTTAAAACTATGCATGCAATTTGTTAGCTAGATCTATTTTTTGCAGGTTTAACACATTTACGCATCCCATTCACCACCACTACCGACCACCACCCCATCATTTTTCCCTAGCTACATGGAAATCCTGGTCCTTAGCCACCTTGCCCCGACTCTTAGGTTACCACTTTATTCCCCAAGGGTTTTTCCATCCCTTGTAAAGCCCATGTGGGTTTATCACCACCCAACCCCACTACCTTTTCCATCCCATCCATCTACAATTATTTCACCTATACACCACCCACTAGCTGTCCCTATTGTATCCCAAATTGTTTCATCTACTGAGATTGCACCCGTTAACTCTCACACATATCCCCATCCATCATCTTATGTGGATAACTTATTCGATGCAACAACAGATGTTTCCTTAGAACAATGTGCCCAACCAAATGCTTCACCTGCTAGGAATTCTCTGCAGTTACCTGAGTTATTCACAATGAAATCTTTCGTTGATGAATCTTATATGTATCACAAAAGGAATTGATTTTTTGCAATTTTTTTTTTAAATTCATACGTTGGTTCTTGTAACTTTTGCAAGGTGGAATAACTGAGAGATTATGTCCATATGGGAAAGAAACACCCTTGCGACTGTCAATATCATCTGCGACGAGTTTTATTATCTTGAATTACNGTTCACTCCAGTGTCTTTCAGTGAGTGTCTAGATATATCTAGATCACTATTATGGTGAATTAGTTACTCATGTAGCATATATCTATTGTAAATTATTCACTCTTTGAGTGTGGAATACAATTAATGCAAATTCTTCCATTCTTTCTCTCATGTTTCTCTTTTCTCATATTTTCTCTGCAAACTGTGTATGTCATTTGTTAGCTAGATATATTCTATGTAGTTTCAACACATTTACATGGTATTAGAGCCGACGAATTGCTAGGAAAAAGACACACCATACTCTTTTTGCAGGTACTGAATATTGAAGAACACAAGAAGGATGGAATCTATTTTTTACTCACCGACAATACTTCTCATGCCTCATAACTATTTGGAGTGGAAGCCAAAAATTCTTCTTCATCTAAGATACAGAGGCTTGTACCAAATAACTATGGCAATTTAAGTAGAGCCTGATTATGTCGATGATAAAAATGACTTTTTCAATCGACAAGATATGGACATATGATGTATCTGTTTGTCTATTTCTCCTGAAATTTTCCATCAAGTATATGATGAATCAAATGAATCAACTCCAAATGAATTATGGAATAGATTGGAGGTTCTATTTGTAAATAAGGAAAATTTCATGCAATAGATTCAAAAGATAGTTCCAGAAGAGAAGCCATCAGAAGATCAAGTCTCTTATTTTGAAGGGTCTTCTACACCAGTATCTGCACAAATTATAATTCCATTAATTGTAGATGATGTTTACTCAATTTAAGATTTGTTTTCTAAATTTCATATGGAATATATCATGCATGCATCTCAAGAGCCACATAGAAACTTTTGCATATTCCATGCATGCATATCAGGAGCAACATGCATGTACAATGCATGCATATCAAGAGACAAAAAGGAGGCCGCACAAATCATATTCAATTATGCTATTTTATGAGATAAAATTGAAAAAAAAAATTGGATATTTGAATTCCTCTTTGAAAAATACCCAATTTCAAAAAAAGAAATCGTCTAAAACAGAGTTCGGGAAGCGAAGTTATGATCATTTTAAAATCAACAAAATTTTAACGTTTTTCCAGAAACGGCCGTACGGTTTTCAAAATTTCATCCAAACTTTATTTGGATCTTCTTCATTAAAAGAAGAGAAATTGAATATGTGTGGACATATCAATGGTGCATCTACTTCATCAGATCTGTGCAGACATCTACACCTTCAACAAAATATTCAACGAGCACAAATTTGCATAGTTGCGAGGTCTTCTTAGAGTGAAGGGCATGGTTGCCTAGAAACCATTTTTTGTTCCTTCTCATTTTTTTTTATGCATTGTAATTTGAGGGGGGGTTTTCCCATGAGGTTTCCCTCTCTCCTTGTTTTTTATTAAGTGTCTCATTGTTATATGCATTGTACAATGGGTACCTAACATGGCCTTAGTTTTCAGGACCCATTCATCATGTACACCCTAGTAGTGTTTCGGGGGGGCTGTTGGAGATATTACACACTCACCTATAATTATTTTCCTATGTTTTACAGTCCAATGTTGGAACGATTTGTTAGATGAGAATATTCTCTCTAGACAACATTCCCCTACAAAATAGGATGTTCCTCTTCAATTTAGAGTCAGTTACACTTAGTTAGACTAGTGGAAGTCGTGACTCATCTAACTGATCATTACATGGATAAGTTAACTAGGAATAGGTGGTAGTTCACTCCAGTGTTTGTCAGTGAGTGTTTATATCTCTCTAGATCACTATTATGGAGAATCAATTACTCATGTAGCCTATATCTATTTTCAATTATTCACTCTTTGAGTGTGGAATACAATTAATTATAATTCTTCCATTCTTCCTCTTATGTTTCTCTTTTCTCATATTTTGTTTTAAAAATATGTATGCAATTTGTTAGCTAGATCTATTTTTTGCAGGTTCAACACATTTATGCATCCCATTCACCACCACTACCGACCACCCCCCCATCATTTTTCCCTAGCTACATGGAAAGCCTAGTCCTTAGCCACCTTGCCCCGACTCTTAGGTTACCACTTTATGCCCCAAGGGTTTTTCCATCCCTTGTAAAGCCCATGTGGGTTTATCACCACCCACCCCCACTACCTTTTCCATCCCATCCATCTACAATTATTTCACCTATACACCACCCACTAGCTGTCCCTATTGTATTGTAACGCCCCTAAACTGATAAATGATTAAAGATTATTAAGCAAGATTTAATTAAGAAAGAATTACAATTAATAAAATAACATTGATTGCAGACAGCATTCAATGATCTGATAAACCAATTTAAAAGACAGTCAGTAAGAATGGAGATAACAACAGAGTTACGTATGCACAGGGTTGCGTATGCAGGGTGCGGGAGCCCATAAATCCCGAGGCAATAAAATTTATTGGGGGACGCAGGTCGAAGGACGCGTGGAGGGGGTTGGTGGTAGAGTTACTGCATGAGGCAACAGGGAGGAATAAGGGATGGGAAGAGGGGGATGTGCAGTCCATTCGGCGGGGGGATGGATGTTACGGGGCTGTGAGCTCAGGACCACTGTATTTTCCGGAAGCAGAGAGATTCTGCGCACTGTGATAATTGGCTGTGAGCCTGTGGTATTTTGTGGACTGTTGGCTTGCTGTAAGCAAGGAAAAAAGTGTTCTGAACTGTGGCTTGATCTAGGGAGGCACCGAGTTGCTGAAGGTTTTGGGCACGGAGGGCCAGGATATCCGTAGATATCCTGGAACTAGGTAGTTTTCCTAGTTGGTAGGGAGGACAATGGTTTTGGGCAGTTATTTGCTTGTTTGTGGCAGGGTTAATCTGTGTATCAGCAGGAGCAGACGTAGCAAGGCAACAGAAATTAGCATCAGTATCAGGTATTTGTCAAGTTATGTATTTATCTCATTTTTACCAGAAAGTTATTACCCTATGATAAATCTAAATTACCGAAATTGCTGTTGAGAAAATAAATATATGCTGTGAAATCATTATCTCCATTTAGAAAATGAATTGTTTATGAAATTAAATTAATCCTTAGAATGATATGGGCATTACATGTATCCCAAATTGTTTCATCTACTGAGATTGCACCCCTTAACTCTCATGCATATCCCCATCCATCATCTTATGTGGATAAATTATTCGATGCAATAACAGATGTTTCCTTAGAACAATGTGCCCAACCAAATGCTTCACCTGCTAGGAATTCTTTGCAGTTACCTGAGTTATTCACAATGAAATCTTCTGTTGATGAATATTATATGTATCACAAAAGGAATTGATTTTCTGCAATTTTTTTTAAATTCATACTTTTGTTCCTAAGGGCCGAAACCTGGAGTGTTATCTCTAGCCACGCTTAACCTATAAGAGATACACGTTCAATGGACTAATTGTGACTAATACATGATACAGTAGGGTATCCAAGCTATTGAGCACGGAAAAGAGAAGTCATAACTTAATTTTATTGAGCAATGTCGTTAATGAAGTTTCAGGTAGAATAGGTACCTGGAACCAATGAAAATGTCCAGGGAAACTTAGCATACATGTATCGCACAGGAACAGTGTAAACTAGTTGCCCGTGTTAGCCTCGATGATTGTAATAATGTAAAAACTTCAAAGAAATTTCAACCGTGCCAAGAAAGAAATTTGTACACTGCATGAAGTTTCATGCAATTGATCATTATCCCAAAGGGAGCTATCTATTACATGGGAGAACAGATCTGCGTCGTCAGATCTCAGGCGAAATCCCATCAGCCGTTAGATCTAGAAAAGTTGCACGGGGTTTAAGCCCTAGCGCGCACAGGAGGAGTCATCAGGAAAATATGAGTCATCGGAGTTTTGGGAAGTCAGAGAATCGAGACCTTGTCGTTCTCGAAATCCCGAGAATGGATCCTGGCCATTGATCTCGGCAGGACACTTGTCAGCGTTTTGGGAGGCATCAGGATTTTACCATTGCGGATTTTAGGAGTGTAGAACCCTTGGGTTTAGAAATCGCGATTCACGATTTTCCGATAGAATCATAGCCGTCCAAACAGTAGGGACAGGTGTCAGGGATCGGACAAACGTTGTAGATCGGAATATCGGAGTTTTCGAAGGTAAAGAAATGGTGCAACAGGAAATCGCGATCCACGATTTCTCAATGAGATCCGAGCCGTTCATCTCGAGGACGCATGTCAGAGGATCCCGAGGAGTTGGGGTTCGGCATATCGGAGTTTCCGGATTCGTGAAACTCAGACATAATGAAATCGCGATTCGCGATTTCCCGACATGGTCGGAGCCATTCGATTAGAGGGACGCACGTCGGTGGATCTGAAAGCATCGGGATTTCAGGGTTTTGCATACATTGGAATTGTTGTGTTGGAAATCGTGATTTTGCGATACCCGATAGAGCCCACACGTACCATCGGGAATCGGGATATCGGAGGTCCCGGGAGAGAGAGTTTTATACCTTGCAGAATCGCGAAACGGGATTTCCTGATGAGTCAAGGGACAAGGGGGCCCATAGTAGGGTCAACATAAGACATGTGGCAGATTGCATCGTGTATCGAGATATCGCGAGTTTCGTGGACAAGGAGTCCATGCGCTACAAAATCACGAACCCCGAAAACCCGACGTAATTAACATAACTCTTAACCCTCATTAAATGAACTAATTAAGGAATGT
>JZKD02S1353862.1:0-11592 GCA_000966675.3 Picea glauca | reverse complement strand
TCAGGTCTTTCCTGAAGGTGACCTGTCGGGATTTTAAGTGAATTTAATTGACCAAATACATGAAGTGATAAATACCTAAAAAGAGACTGTAAATTAGTTAGAAAATCAATTAATAGTTTTACGATTCAGATTTCGGGCATTTTCAACATATCATATTCCCAATTCACAAAGCCCGAACTCCTGAAATGTCTTAAGCATTAAGTCGGGTTAATTAATGATTAAAAATGATTAAAATTAATTAATCACTTCACGATTTTGCATTTCAGATATCCTGTCTCGAGTGATTATCAATATCCCGAAGTCTGAAACACCGATATACTTGAGGTTAAACACGATTATTTAAAGGGTTAAACACGATTAAAATTAATTAATCACTTCGTGATTTTGCGTTTCATAAGTCATGTCTTGAACTACTATAAGATATCCCAAGGTTCGAAATTATGAAATACACTTAACAATAAGTGTGATTAACTGACGCATTAATGAGGATTACCTCGTGATTAATTTTTCGTTGAATCATAACTCAGGAAAATTCAAGTGTTGTTTTCCAAACTTCTAATCGCGAACCACCAGGAATTAATGAAATTAATAATCAATCTATGGTGATCATTCAAAATAAGATCTTGGACCACCGCCTAAATATTTTTCATTAAGGAAAGTTAATACTTTGTCCATAGAGATATTTATGAAATTGATGAAATTAAGGGAAAAAATATATTGAAGTTTGAATTTCATCTTGTGTTTTCACAGAACAACAAGTTTTTGAGATAAGAAGTTGTGCATTTCCTATGACATGAAATAAAGTGTTGATATCGTGATACCATGGCTCCATGGAAAGAAGCTAAAGCGTCTAGTGAAAGCTCTAACCCAGACACAAACATCATTTCAGACACTTTGCCCAGAAGCCAAAACACCATGAAAAACTGGACACAGGTATTTGATATTCTAGAGTAGGAATTGATCAACTGCCTAGATGATTCAGGAAACGAGGAGACTGAGACCCAGGCTACAAAATATAAAATTATCACTCAATTAAAGATACATAAAATAGCAACGTGACCCAGGCTCATGCCTTATAATGATATGATTGGTTGGGCACTGGAGAATGTCGACCTCTCAACTAGAACCATCTGCAATTCGCAAAAAGTCACGGTTGGGTCTTTTTGGCCTGAACATTTATAGGTGATGCACAAACTATCCCTAGTCCCCAACTACATTTATAATGCCGCTTTCTTAATGGACTTTGACAGAAAGGAATGTGCACAATATGGTAGGAACTTACTTGATTTGATCAAAGATTGGTGCTCCCATCTCAAGAAGTTTAGAGAAGACAGTCATGGCGCATATGTTGTTGCCTCTTTAGAGACTCACATGATGTAAATAGCCATGATGATGTGTATACTTTACGGGAAGGAAAATACTGCCCATTTCTTCCTACCATGGGTACCAATTATGCATACAGTGTCAGATGGGTATTCCTTCGATTGAGCCAAGATGTTATCCGACAATTTGGTTAGGGAGATCAAAAAATATCATTCATTGAGAGCCAAGGGGAAACCTGCCCCATTTTTCATGTCAGCATACATCACGGATGTCGTTTGTTTTATGACACCATTTCCTTTGATGGGCTGGAGCTGGAATCCAACTAGTGTTGAGCCGATACATTTTTATCATTCGAATCTATTGGAGGATAAAGCGAGAAATCTGCAATTATGTGATGGTGTTGATGCATATTTCCATATATGGATGCCCACCCCCTAGGATTTCTGACAAAATAGTGTCCAACCTGGGGAAGATAAAGGATTGGTATATTGAAGAGAAATTCTCTTACATTAGGGTTTTTGGTTGTTCTGTTCCTCCACATGCCTTGCCGAAGTTTCTACTAGATCGATTGGTGTGCCGCGAAGTAGCACATCAAACTGTGCTTGGGGTGATCAGTAAGGAAATAAAAGAAGTGAAAAAAAAGGTATGGCCCGCCTTTCCCTTGTAGATTGGTAGGTTCACATTATTATATTTCAGCCACTCGAAAGTAGAGGCCTCAGCCCTANTCTGCAATTCGCAAAAAGTCACGGTTGGGTCTTTTTGGCCTGAACATTTATAGGTGATGCACAAACTATCCCTAGTCCCCAACTACATTTATAATGCCGCTTTCTTAATGGACTTCGACAGAAAGGAATGTGCGCAATATGGTAGGAACTTACTTGATTTGATTAAAGATTGGTGCTCCCATCTCAAGAAGTTTAGAGAAGACAGTCATGGTGCATATGTTGTTGCCTCTTTAGAGACTCACATGATGTATATAGCCATGATGATGTGTATACTTTACGGGAAGGAAAATACTGCCCATTTCTTCCTACTATGGGTACCAATTATGCATACAGTGTCAGATGGGTATTCCTTCGATTGAGCCAAGATGTTATCCGAAAATTTGGTTAGGGAGATCACAAAATATCATTCATTGAGAGCCAAGGGGAAACCTGCCCCATTTTTCATGTCAACATACATCACGGATGTCGTTTGTTTTATGACACCATTTCCTTTGATGGGCTGGAGCTGGAATCCAACTAGTGTTGAGCTGATACATTTTTATCATTCGAATCTATTGGAGGATAAAGCGAGAGATTTCTTCTATGAAATCTGCAATTATGTGATGGTGTCGATGCATATTTCCATATATGGATGCCCACCCCCTAGGATTTTTGACAAAATAGTGTCCAACCTGGGGAAGATAAAGGATTGGTATATTGAAGAGAACTTCTCTTACATTAGGGTTTTTGGTTGTTCTGTTCCTCCACATGCCTTGCCGAAGTTTCTACCAGATCGATTGGTGTGCCGCGAAGTACCACATCAAACTGTGCTTGGGGCGATCAGTAAGGAAATAAAAGAAGTGAAAAAAAAGGTATGGCCCGCCTTTCCCTTGTAGATTGGTAGGTTCACATTATTATATTTCAGCCACTCGAAAGTAGAGGCCTCAGCCCTAGAAGACATCAAGCTAGTCAATATTGAATTCAAGAAGCATGATCCTCAGAGGATCATGGGAAATAACATGGATCTTTCCAATTTAAAAATATACGAGAATGAATATGCTCCACATGATGAAATATTATGAGGGGTAAGATCCTATCAGGAAGTCTTGAGTCGAGCCCAAACTCTTGCTCCAGAAAAATTGGTAGAGTTTCATAATTTTCAAAGGCACCGAAGGAATGGCCTTCCTAAAGTCTTGCAGGGAGAAACCCCAACACCTCCAGCTACACAAAAAGTTGAGACTCAGAGTTTAGAAGAAGGGAGATGCAATGGACAAGATGCTCGAGAACATTTGGAAAAAAATGAGGTTGTGACTCAGGAACGGGACACCGCATTAACAAACCCACCAGATGATCAGACTAAAACTCAAGCTAAGGCCTTGATTAAAAAGGTAAAATAAAAAACACCGTCTACACCAGGAAAATCATCCACTGACGCAACCGAGCAATGACCATTGACCGAGATAGGCAGCCTTTTCCATTCTATCACACCTTTACAGTCCAGTAGAGGGAATCTGAATGCTAAAGTGGTATTCATATAAGACCTTATGCCTATTTCGATGGAAGAGATACCCCCTTCCGACATCTTCTTCAGCAAAAAGAGGAGATTTGTTGTGAAAAGAGAAACTCATCAAAGTGAGGGTGTAATTTCCAAGAGACACATAGTAGTATACGACGGTCATGCCTTAGAAGAAGCATAGTTCTCTATGGAAGTGGCAGGCTCATTGAAAGCTTTTGCCACAACAAACCGATACTCAGTTGAGAACCTAAAGGAACAATTGAAGCAGAAGGATCTGTTGGTGATCCAGTTGCAAATCCAAGTAAAGACTATGGAGCAGAGTGTCAGAAGAGAGATGAATAAAGGTTTTGAGAAGATTAGAGCCCAATATAGGTAGGAGATTCAACAACTTAAGATCAACCTAGATGAGATGCATAAAAATTTGTAGGCAAGTAGAGAGTTTTCCATTCAACAAGAGGAGTTGGTCAAACACCTGCAAGCTAAATTAAACTTGACCAACAATTCAGTAGTAGACATATCATATTTTCAAGCCCAAGCATTAGAGGTACTCAATAAGCTGGGTTCAACCTAGCAAAACCTTTTGACTAAGATAGAAGGTATTCAAAACTATTACTGGTCGACAGAACAATATTTAAGTAATATTTGCATAAGGGAGAAAGAGGCCACTGCAGCTAGAGTCACATTCCAAGAAGCCATCTTATCTTCACCAAAGGAGGAAGTATCTCATGTCACTAGACTGTCCCTTTCAGAACAAACTAGAGGTGACATAATACTTAAAACCTGGGAGGCTAATATAGTTGAAAGTACCAGATTAGCCAAGGAATTGAAGAAATCTTGTGAATAAGCTTGTTCCTCACTTGACAATGAATCATTGGGCATGGAAGTAGACAGTATCTCTAAAGCCTCGGGGAAAATTCATATTGCAAAACATCAAGTCACTTCCAAGACAAGTATGGAAGAAGCATGGGCCGAAATCCAGCAGTTGAAACAAGTTGACCATACTCAAATAAATAAATGGATAGTCAATCCCAGTGTACGACTACAGTCTATAACTATAGAATCTAGGAGGGTGGAAGATAGGCTACCTCAAATAGAGAAGAAATTATACACTTTTGAGGCAATAATACAACAGAGCCTTTCGAGCTAGTGGTACAGTTAGTGGGTAGATGCGTTCAGTGCATTGAGCAAAGAAAAGCCAGCATGTCTGGGTACAAATGATATAAGGTGTGTACTCCTTTTGCACGAGTCATGATTAGAAACCACCTATTTTATGAGCTGGAGTACAGGAAGAAGAAATGTCTCTGCCAGTAGACAAAGAGACAGAAAAGATGGAAGCGAAGCATTTCAAATTTCACATATTGTAATTTTTATTGTTTTTGAATTATGTGAATCTCAACCACCTAGGGTTGAGATCATTTTGTATAAATGCATAGTTTGAAGACCGAACAAAGGATGATTCTTGTTGTATTGTAACTAGGAAAACTCATCCTTTTGTGAGTATTAATACAAGTGCAGACATGGATTCCAAATTTTGTGCATTTTGAGTTATGTGCTTCTTTTGTATTCCATATCTCTAGTTTTATTTATGTTACTCCTTGATAAGCGAGTGGTTACAATTTAGTATAACATCTACTGTAATCACGTTTCATCGGTTATTTGATAAGCAAGTAGTTTTTCCTCTATATTCGCTATTAGTAAATACAAGACCTACAAGCTACTTGGATCATTGTATATTATACCCTTTCAAGGGTGCATTCTACATTTTCTTCTACTGTGAACAAGGTAAGATTCATCTGTCACTGATGCCTCATTTTGTTTAACAGTTTTGTAATTTTCTATCGCATCACTTGATTTTATTACTCGTCTCAGACGACAAAACACAACCTCTTTCCTATTAAATTATTAATCTCATTTAAGGGTTAATTCTTATATAATTAACAGAATAAAAATCACCTTTTAAAACATTCCTTAAATTCCCGATGCCTTAACATTACTCTTTGAGCCTTAAGTGTAATCTCAGGAAAAACATCAACAACATTCAAACCCTAATAGTCCACTCCCTGAATCAATTTGGAGTCCAAGGAGTTCATCGATGCCTCGACATCCTCTAACGTCCAAAGTCCTGCACACTCAGGAGAACCCAGTCAATAGCACCTGTCGGTGTAAATAAAACAAAATAACATATCATCAAATCCACCATATCTCATAATCATAATTAAAACAACAAATAGTATAAAGACCCGGATCACTTGCATGCAAGTGTCCTCAAAGAATAAGTTCTCTCAATGCACCCAAGAGTGGGATTTTACAGAATTGCAAAACATATTACAAATAATTTTATTGAAAACAATACACAACAATGAAAATCCATCGCTGGAAAAGACAAAAGATTAATACCAGAACATTTACAGATGGAGCCGTAGAAATATTCATCTGTCTATGAACAAAAATACAAATACAACAATGATCTTATTTATGAGTTGCAGTCTCTATTTTGCAAGACAAAAACATCGACGAGATTCCAATATTATGCCCACCATCCTACACCATGTCCGAATCTTGGATTTGCAATAAAAAAAACATTGATCGAAACCACTTTGAAACGTATGAAACTCAAATTTCGACTAAGGTGTATCTCTCCTGACTGAGAGGTTTTCTCCCAATTTTTGTCGTCTGTCCATGGCCTTTGAAAAAATGCCATGTGTCAATGTAATTAGAGTACCTTGGCAGATATTTTCCTGCTTTCTGATTTCATTTTTTACTTACCTCCCTCAATCACCCTGCTGCACCCTTGCCCTTATCCTTCCCTCGACTGCCTTGTTGCACCACCTTTGCGCGATCACCCTTATCCTTCCCCTACAACGGATTTCTATAATCTATGTATTCAATACTCCCCTGGTCTCTTCGTAGATGAGTCTAATGATATGCTTGACGCCTCCTCTCCTGGAAAGATTTCTGATGCCAAGCTTGGTGATGCCCTGAATATTATCCCTCAACATCGTCCTATGCCTCTTCGCTCCTCCTTTTCACAAACCCCTACCACCCTTTCCGCGACTAGACATTGTTATTTTTTTCTTGTTTCTTCCTTCAAGACCAAGGGATTTTGAATCAAATTCACTCTCTGCAATTCGAATCCTACATGCCACGACATACTTCCTCAACACGGTTCTCCATGCCACTAGTTCATCATTATTTCTTTATAGGTATTCAAGTTTGTATTCATCGCTATGTCATCTTCTCAGAAGATAGACGAGGCACAAAACTCCCCATTTAATCTTTACGAGAAGACGTGGAAGTTAGTTGGAGAGCTAGAAAAATGCGACAGAGATCTTCAACCCTCGAAATTTCGATTTTGGTAGCAATGGTTACTGTCCATCTCAAGAGAAATTCTATAATGATATAGAGGGGAGGAGGATACATGAGCCGAAACCCATTCTTGTTCTCCTCAAACATGAGTAGTTTCTGAAATGCATCTTGAAGCAATGTGTGGTTCATAAGCACAATCTAGTTTGACGCATAACCTTTTTCATCGTTGGCTTGGGTATTTATCTGGTGGGATCCTTAGAGACAGATAGGTAAGCATAGCTATTTTATAAGGCGGGGTAAACAAACTATTTTTGCACATTAAACATTATTATTTAGATTTACAAATCAACTTAAATCTACCAAAGAGTCCTCAAACACTGTCTATTTCAAACATGGATTTCATGTTCAGATTACTATTTAGATTTAAAAATGAAACTTAAATCTACCAAAGAGTCTTCAAACGCTACCTAGTTTGAAGGCATGCCCATGTTCATGGTTGTTCTGTTACTTCATCCTCTACTACAATGGTTGTATATCTCGTCCTCAGGCCAATTTCAGTTTCTCTAAAAATCCTACAGCATTATCATCAGTCAGTCGGTTTAATAATTCAATCATATTTAACAACCTTTGAAAACTTTCTCTTTGATATATGTGAAAGAAGAGAAACAGAATATACAAATTGGTATGGGTCCCTATAATATTTCTTCTTAATGAAACCCCGGGAGTTATACATTCATAGGGATGTTATGCTTGAGGGATTGAATAAATACATATAATGTTGTCACAATCACAATACTAAGAGGCATATAACTTTTGTTGGATTTATCGGATACCATGGTACCAATTATAAATAGCTAAAACTTTATGGTACACAATGTCCAATTTCTAAGAGAGAAAAATATTTCAATACTTACTTTCAAATACAATCATGTAAGTTGTTTGTAGTCGATGTAACACTTCTTTGATGATGATAAATAGAAGCTGCATTGATACTGATACTATGCTGGAAACTATACAAATGTCCACATCGTTCATTGTCATTAACCCTACAGAAACTGAAAACAATAATACAATATGCATTCTCTCCCAAAATCGAGCTCTTACTTAGGGCTCTTACTTACAGATCCTCTGGTGAGAATTACATCATGAACTAAAAACAGTAATACAAGATGTGATTTCTCCCAAAATTGGGCTCTCACTTAGAGATCCTCTAGTGAAAATTACATCATGAACAGATTTCACTCCATCTACATAATTTCTTACTTCTTGGTTTGAATCCGTGTGTTTTCCATTGTTACCTTTATTATTATCTTAGTGTGGAATCATATGGTTTCCTTAAATGCCACCTGCAATTATGGAATTGACACCTGGTATCATTGTTTGATGGGTCTCGCGGATGTATTAATGTATATAAGTTTTTACTCTATATAGAGGATCATATATATATATATATATATATATAACATTTATTGTATTTTCTTATCTATTAATCTCCATTTTTTATTTAAAAGGATAAAATCAAAAATTTATCCATGTTTTAAAAATATGAGATTACATTGTATCATCCTAAATTATTTATTATTATACATATATATTATAACTTTTTATCTATTTATCACCAAAACCAAATACTAAAAGTATAAAAATAAATTTAATTGAAAATTTATACATGTTTTTAAAAAATGAGATTATTTTAAAAAATGAGATTATGTTGACTATATATATAAGTACCAAGAAGATAAAAAGAAATTTAAGTGCAAATTATTGTTTTTTTAAAGTTTAAGGTTATATATATATATATATATATATATATATATAAAATATAAAATATGATATGATATGGTAATACATGGTTGATTTTTGTGAGAAGCTTAAGATAGAATAGAAGGAAAGATTATTTACTATTCTTAATTAGTCGTCATATTCATTAGAGGAATGATTTTATTACATCATATAATTGTTACAATATCTCTACCCTACCTTCCTAACAATTGAAGGTTTATAATTAAAGTTTACAATAAAATATAAAACAATAAACAACAAAATTGAGTATGCAAGCACTGGAAAATTTATTTTAATACACCAAAATAAAGGATCACTCCCATTCCTCTTCGTATACAATATTTAGATTCTAATATCTTTGTTATTTACAGTTAGTCATCATATTCATTAGAGGAATGATTTTATTACATCATATAATTTCTATCCTACCTTACTAAATATATCCAGTGTGCATTGGCTATTTATTACAAAAGAGTTAATTATATTCTGAGAAATGCCAAGATTTGCATGAATGTTAGGTATTAAATTAATTCATATTTTGGAAAAGAAATGCCAATATTTGTAGGAATGTTAAGTATTAAATTAATTCATATTTTGGAAAAGACAAGCGAGGATTAATATGCTCTTGAATATTTTATTAAGTTAAAATTATGATTCATTTATGTTCTAAAATTGTTACGATATACTTTATTATAATTTTTTTTTAATGTCAATACTTTTACAATTTAACAATGTTATTCAGGAGTTTCTTCTAGCTCCTGGATCACATTGTTAAGTTTATCCTTCTTTTATCCATTCTGTTCGAGCAAACTGAACCCTTATTTTGTTGTAATTTTGATGTTGAAGTTGAACCAACTTCCTGCTCCAATGTTGCACAGTCACTTGTCATTATTCCATGTAACTCTTCGGTTTTCTCGACCATGCGATTGCTAAGCGATTTCTTATGTTTCTCTAGGTTGGGCAACTTAAAAATATTGCTCGAGGAAGTTGATGATACATTTTCACTTCCTGCAAGGCTGCAGAATATATCTCCTACTGGTGAGTATTGATTCTAATGTTAAAATTTCCATGATCAGACTTAATTTGTTCATCCCCATTGCTACTGCAATTGCTAATAGGAGAACAAAATTCAAAATGAATGTTATGCTAGCTTTCATTCCTTGCTACTTCCAGTAAAAGAAAGGAAATTATAAAGGAAATTATAAGAGGATTTTTTTTTTTTGACTTCAATCACTTGATAGAGAAGGACAACATGAAGCGACTGAAGGACAATATGAAGCGACCACAATTATTGAATTCTAGTTGGCCATTAGTATACTAACTGGAATGGATATAGCACATTTAATTGCTATTATTCAAGATTTCAATGCAGACGAATAGTTTCTATTTGTGACAAAACAAGCAACAATTAAATTTCATGAGACAAATGATTTAGAATTAGGCAAAACAACAAAGGTGAGGCAAAGCTCACAATCTATATTATTGAATGAAAACTGATTACATCATTATATAGGAAACTACCCTACTTAGTCGGTTACATCAAACCACAGATAACTAGACTCTACTTACGCTACTGACTCTGTCAACTGACGCTTACAACTGACTTTTACTCCATTATTTCGAAGTCTCCCCCTTAATGGAGAATGGATTGACTTCTACACCTAACATCTCCCTAAAGAACTCAAACTTAATCTTTCCAAGAGGCTTAGTGAAAATATTAGCAACATTTTCACTAGTATTACAATACATAAGAGCTATTTCATTTGACTGCAACTTTTCTCTAACAAAATGAAGCTAAGCATCAACATGTTTTTTCCTTGCATGAAAAATTGGATTCTTCGCAAGATTGATTGAACTTTGATTATCACATTTGATCATTGTAGGTTCCTTTTGTTCTTTTCCAACATCTTGAAGAAGTCTTCTCAACCAAACAACTTCACAAGTTGTTGCACACAAGGCCTTATATTTTGCTTCAGTAGAAGACAAAGATACAATAGGCTGCTTTTTACTGCTCCATGAAACAACCTTGGATTCAATGCCAAACACATATCCAGTGGTTGATCTTCGATCATCCAGATTTCTAGCCCAATCAGAATATGAATAACCTATCAACTCAACATCAGATGCATCAGTATATTTAATACCATAATAAAGTGTTCATTTTAGATACTTGAGTATCGCCTTTGTTGCATTCCAATGGATTTCATGAGGTTTCACCATAAAATGACTTAACACACTCACATAATATGCAATATCAAGTCTGGTTGTGGTGAGATAATTCAAACTACCCNTCCCCCTTAATGGAGAATGGATTGACTTCTACACCTAACATCTCCCTAAACAACTCAAACTTAATCTTTCCAAGAGGCTTAGTGAAAATATCAACAACATTTTCACTAGTATCACAATACATAAGAGCTATTTCATTTGACTACAACTTTTCTCTAACAAAATGAAACTAAGCATCAACATGCTTTGTGCTTGCATGAAAAATCGGATTCTTCGCAAGATTGATTGAAATTTGATTATCACATTTGATCATTGTAGGTTCCTTTTGTTCTTTTCCAACACCTTGAAGAAGTCTTCTCAACCAAACAAATTCACAAGTTGTTGCACACAAGGATTTATATTCTGCTTCAGTAGAAGACAAAGATACAATAAGCTGCTTTTTAATGCTCCATGAAACAACCCTGGATCCAATGCCAAACACATATCCAGTGGTTGATCTTCGATCATCCGGATTGCCAGCCCAATCAGAATCTGAGTAACTTGTCTACTCAACATCAGATGCATCAATATATTTAATACCATAATCAAGTGTTTAGTTTAGATACCTGAGTACTGCCTTTGTTGCATTCCAATGGATTTCTAGAGGTTTCGCCATAAACTGACTTAACACACTCACAAAGTATGCAATATCAGGTCTAGTTGTGGTGAGATAATTCAAACTACCCACCATCT
>JZKD02S1353851.1:0-11592 GCA_000966675.3 Picea glauca | reverse complement strand
GATAATTGGGATCAGGTCAAGTTACCGGCAAATGCAAGCTCATCCGTTCTCTCAACGAAGAAGAATCTGAATAACCTGGTAAATATAGGCAAAAGCCTGTTGGAGGGTCCTGTTTCAAGAATAAATTTTCAGACTGGCTTGTATGAGCCAGTGCTAGACGAAGGCACTAACAAAGATGCATTGACTAGGTGAATATCKCGACCTCATTTAAATTTCATTTAATCGCGAGAGGCACCGATGAGAGCACTGAATAATATTTTAAATAAACTATGTTTGTTGCTCAGTTTGAATCATATTGATATTATTGAAATGATTTTCACAGGTTTGCGAAGCAACTTTCAGATGAAAGAAAGTTACGATTATCCCACAAATAGCCATCTTTGGAAACTCCGTTTTCTCTAGAAAAATTAAATAGCTATGCTGGCGAGCATTATGTGATTATGTCAACTTGTCATCTACAGGTTTTATAATGGTCGTCGTTAATGGTGTAACATATTCTTTGATGTAAAATTGGTGTGATGTGATCAAACATTCATTTAATGCTAATGAAGTTAGTTTGGAATTGTTTCATGATATTTAATTTTTTTTTATTTGTTTTATTTGGAGAAGGTAGTTAATTTAGAAGATAAGTATTATTTTAATTTTAAATTAATGGAGTAACATAAACGTCTATAACAATCAACAATCACATCTGTAATTTGGATTTCAGATATGTCTCCATTATTTTATTAATGGAGAACGTGATCATATAGAGTTTTATATATGGATAATATCTATATTTACCAAAAAATAATAAATAACAAGTATCTAACTTGTAATTATGTCATGATATATTTGTAATTATATTTATATGTAATTTAAAAAAAAAATATGTTTTGATTTTTTTTATATATTAAATGATTAAGTTTGTATAATTAAAATATTATAAGGATTTTAAACATGCTAAATTTATATACATTCAAAAATATAATTTAAACGTCAAAAAAATATTATTTCAACTAAATTTATATTACAGAAAATATTAAAACATAAATTAATTATATATATATATATATATATATATATATATATATATATATATACATATACTATTTTACAGCTTTTAATAAAAAAAAATTTTGATAAACTTAACATTACATCAAAAGGAAGCAAGTGGAGATTCGATCTAGAATTAATTCGTCGTTCGTGGCAGAGGCCCTCTCAGAGTGGGATCATGGTATAGATTATTATTAATCTAACTTTTATTTAAAAAAATTGAGAAACTTAACATAGTATAGGTAAAGGAAAAATTCTTTTAATTGAATTTTTTATTATTATTATTTTCCAATTTTGATTGGAGGAAACTATATCCCTTATCTATATATAAATGGAAAATAAAATATATATACCTAAAAGTGACATCTATGTTTTAGTTTTTTTATTTTGTATGAATAAGATTTGGATTGGTTTGAATGTATTATTTTTTTAAATATAATTTTTATTTTATTTTAAGAATGAAAATCATATTATTAAGTTATTTTTTACCAACTTCATATAAAAGCTAAGGGTTGTATGTCTTAGTTTTTTTAATTTTGTATGCATAAGAAATTGGTTGGTTTGAATATATTATTTTTTTAAATATAATTTTTATTTTATTTTAAAAATGAAAATCATATTATTAAGTTATTTTTTTAGTAATTTTATATAAAAGTTAGAGGTTGGTTAAATGTTTTATTTTTTGGGTTTTTATCAGAATTGACCATATAAATTTAGACAAAATCTATATTTTCTATTGTTTAAATTGTATTTTTTTAATGCATTAATAGATTCAGCTCGCTGAAAAACCCATATAACACTTTGATTATACAAACTAAATGTAAATTAAAAAGTACAAGCCAGAAAACGTCGAGAGACAGTTTTGTTGAAGGAACTAGTTCTTGTACCAACCTGTATGTGTCATTTTGGAGGGCTTCAGCACGATAAATTATGTTAAACTCTCCATAGGATTTTAACTTTGAACTAGATTTCTACGAGGGGTTCCTGCGTTACACACCTCTAGAGTATAACCCTTATTCGCGCAACGAATTGATCACACGACTTTGGAATCGACTTTCAACTTCTAGTAAGATTTTTGTCATTTTTACATACACAGTTATTTTTTTAGATACATATATAATATATCTATATTTCAGATAAAAGGATCAAATGTTAAAAAAATAACATAACTAAAAATATGTAATTTTTAGTTATGGAGAATTTTCACAACAATAACAATTTTGCCTATTAGTTGATTTTTTTTTAAGGTATATGCTCATGTTCGATAAACGAGTATGGACCTTCTGCAGTTCGGAGACGTGTATTGAGATCATTTGTGATGCCAATTTGAGTTAATATCCAAATACTCCGTAGAGTGCCAACCCGGCCCCATAAGGATTTGCAGCCATCACCTGCTCAAAGGCCTAGATGTCTTTTTAATGCCAGCCTCCAAGAGTCTTACGCTTTGACAATCTTTTTCAATTAGCTAGGTTAGATCCCAAGTATTCTGTACTTCCTTTCTACAAATAGTTGAAGCATACTTTTCGAATGTGATTGGGAATTCTTTTGAGAATGAGACCCAAAAGGTGCCAATATATTGGAATGACCCCAATCACACTTATACTTATTTAATGAGGATCAATTTTTCACCTTAAGAAATTCACCTATTGCATCATAATTTTTTTTTTTTTTTTTTCCATAGAAGCCACTTTGGAAAATTATGAGATAGACCCATGATACTCGATCATAAGCTTTGGAAAGATCAAGTTTGATTATCGAGACTTATCATCTTTATGTCTTTATTGAATGAAATCCTTCATCTGTTGAACCAATGGCTTCATGGATAAGCCTACCCTTTAGAAACACAAACTATTCAGATGTGAAATTAGATAAAATTGGTTTAACCTTGACCACAATTACCTTTGCAATGATTTTGTATAGAGAATTGCATAAGGAAATTGGTTTGAAATCATTGAAGGTTATCATTTTACCTTTTTTTTTGATGAACTTATTCCATTACCAAAAGTAAGTCATCCCCAACAATATAAAATATAAGGTCATCATTTTACCTTTTTGATGAAGGTCACAAGCTCGACTTCATTTTCAGGACTTATTTGAGGCGCATCATCAAGATAAAGATAAGGCTGAGCACCATGAGAGACAGGTCAATCTGGTCCATCAATAACGCGTGCAAGAGCTCATGCATCCAGAGAAGAGAAATTAGCTTTCTAACTATTGTTGCTACTATGCTTCTGAGGCGGTCATTCGCACCACCTGAGAAAAGTAACACAACAACCTTCTTGTGGTTTATAACCCCAAACGAAACCCTTTCCATCATACTTTGGTGAAAATCTGGCGGCCTTTATCTCTACGTCTTCGTGAATCACCATTCCCATGCCTGCATCAGATTTTTTAATATTAGAACAAAAACAATGGTGTTTATATAAATTAAGACTGCTCCAAAATAAGTTATAGTCATTTTTGTAATAGGAATCCACAACTATAGTCCGAATAGTGAGAATTATTGTAAGAATTATTGTAACATTGTTAGAGCATAGTCGTTGTCATAGTAACACTAACAAGATCCCGAAATGTCTGGTAGACCTCGCGGAATTCCATTCCGATCAACAATATCGCCATGTCCTGTGCCATATAGTTTTCTCATCAATATCGCCATGTCCTGTGCCATATAGTTTTCTCATCGGCTGTGAATTTCCATCGCCATTCCAACCAGATTCTTTGTCTTCATTCCGACCAGATTCTTCATCTTCATCTTCTTCATCCCATCAAGTGCTCCCGTAATATATACCATAAAGTATCAACTGGCATGCGCCTAGCAGAGTTCCAAGTCCATTGGGTACCTACCTGCATGCAGCCACAATTATATGTATACACACCAGGTAATGAAAAAAAATGTAGCAAACAATATTATTACTCACCACAATATACACACCAGGTAATGAAAAAAAATGCAGCAAACTGTATTATTACTCACCATAATATAAATATCAAAAGAGTATGCAACCATAGAGTACACAGCCCCCATGCAATCCGAGGTCTAGCAAACACAGTAACACTGTCACAGTGATGTAGGAAATACAGTAACACTCGACTATGAGGAGCAATTGCAGGGCAACTCTCCTTTGGCAGATGTCGAATAGACTAGCCACAGCTAATAAGCATTCATGATTATGGGTAGAGTAGCTTCCTGTCACTTTTGCATTAGATCCACTTACAAGTCTATTAGAATCTACAAAAAAAAAAAAAAGGCCATTAGATATTTTAATTCATAATGCAGTAAAAACTATCACAGCCGCAAAGTGGTTGGTGTTGAGGCTGGTGAATATTCAAAGTTATCTGGACAACATTTTGGTGAATTGAAAGGCACGGACAGCTGAAACACACATAAAGTTGAGGAAATTCAAAAGTTAATCTTAAATGTGGTAATTCCAAAGATTAATCAGTTAAACATGGCAATCATATGGTGGTACAGTAATTTCTTAATATGATTAGGTAAATGTTAAAAAGTAAACATGTTAACTGATGCATTCAAAGATACAAAGAAGATATGAAGATAATCATATTCATTGATTTGGGAGGAAGATTAAGAATATTCCAGCATTTTCAATTGTTAGCCATCAAATTAGAATTTTAGATTAAAAGATGATTAATTGTACCCATGTCCAATAGACATACGCCTTTGGACGTAAAGATGGCAACAACTGCTCTACTCATCAGCTTCCTGAGGTCAACGATTTTTCATAGGCTCATTTGTTAGCTTGAAATTGTAATTTACAGCTTTCTTTTCCCAGAGATCTGCATAGCTTTCTTTTGTTAGCTTGAAATTGTAATTTACAACTTTCTTTTCCTAGAGATCTGCATAGCTTTCTTTTGTTAGCTTGAAATTGTAATTTACAGCTTTCTTTTCCCAGAGATCTGCATAGCTTTCGTTTCACAGATATCTGCACAGGATGTTTAATATCAATGGTTGTCACTACAAATGGTACATTGCTTCAGGGTTCGAGTCGCCAGGCCTCAAAGGCTGTCACTACAAATGGTATATTGTTTCAGGGTTAGAGTCGTCAGGCCACAACCCTTTGAGGATGAAGGTAAACGCTACATGACACCTGGAGCAGTCAATAACAACAAATGTCAATATAATGACACGTTGCATCCTCTATGCACCTCAAGCCAGGATGGCTCACACCTCAAGAGTTTTATTATATTATTAAGAGTTTTTTTATATTAACACTTGGAAAATGTTTAATATAAATACACTACTACGCATAAGGTATAAATTCAAATCATTGTTTGGTGATCTTCTAACTTCAATCCTTTTTCAAATTCTGTTTTTCAAATCCCCTGGTATATTAAAATTCAGACAAAATAATTCATTTGTCGATACATATATAACTATAGTCAATGCTTCTCTTTTGGCTTTGAAGCAGCTAATCATTTTGAAACTGTCTCGCACTTTGAGACTTTACATGTCTGATGTTTATTTCCCTCCCAACTACTGTACATACCAAAGCAAAAACCAGAGCCTCTAACTACCGAAACCCATAAGTATCATTTTGATGCGCTCATTTCTCACAACAAAGTGAGACATAAATAAGATTTTTAACCGTGAGAGAAGTAACAATTGACTTGCGTCGTGTTGCTAGTGACGATGTTATGCTCTGGTGAACTCTTAATCATATAATATCTATACAATCATAATACTAAACGTATCCGCACTCTTAAAACCAGAGATATCAGAGATTAAAATAAAACATGATAAGGTATCTCCACTCTTAAAACAAAGAGACATCAAAGAATAAAATAAACTGGATAAGTTGTTCAAGATTGAGAAAATATACGGTCAAATAATTGATGCCACATGTACCTTTATTCTTCAAATTTGGTACAATTAGGTTAAATTGATGTATGTATCATGCCACAGCTCAAAACGATTTAATAAAAGCTAGCGTTTTAAGAGAGGGCAATGGGAATCTTTGGATGTCACAAAATTGATCGAAACAACTTTTTGCTTTCCCATGGACAGTCGACCCACTATCTAAGTAGACATTTAACGCATTGAGCGACGTGCCACAAGGATAGCCTTTATGTTCAAGGGCATTATATTAGTGTGATTTGGTGCCGTCAAACTTGGAAGGAGGTCAAATATGACACAAAATTTCATATGAAGAGGGTCTTATATGAAGGAGGTCAAATATGAAGAGGGTCTTATACATCAGCGAAAAGAGAGGTTGTCATTGACAAGTGGAAAGAGAAACAACCAGAGCTTACATATGGCCTCATCCTCACTTGAGTCCCTGCTATTGCAGAGTATATTCCTTTCTCATCAAAACGGTCGAGAGTTTTATTTTGAAGGTTGGCTTGAGCATATTTTTATCCATGCTTCGTGAGTGGCTTGCCTTCCTTATTGGGACTTCGTGCTTCTGTGACAAAGAAACAAATAAAACAGGTAGTGCATGGAGAATTGTACCTTGTACTTGGTTACAACGAACAATCACTCTTTTTCGGATATCACATCAAATACCAGCATCTATACCATTGGAGACTTGTCTATTAAAAATAATTTCGAAACAATCAATTTCATCCTTCCACGTTTTAGAAAAATCATGCAATTAAATAACCAATAGCGCAATGGTTCAATAATGTATTCCTTAGACTTTTTTGATACGATTTGATTTCCAAAAAGTAGGATCTAATTCATAAATATTTCACACTATGTGCACTATTGAGTTTGATAGCTGATTGTTTGAGTTTCATAATTTCAAAAGGTTTATACCATATTGGTGAGGCAAAAAGAGAACGAAATAATTCTATTAATTTCTTGATGTAATGTCTCTCATGTGCGACACAATATAGTATAAGGTGAATATAATACTTACTATTATTTTGACCTCGACCATATAGTCAATATGTATACAAAAATCTCATGAATTGACCTCTATGTCAAAATAAAAACCTAAGCACATGAGCAGATAACACCTAGAATAACTTAAGATCCCACGTAGGTCCGATCAACATGATTATTTGAATTTGACATGTCATATATAGAAATATGACCAAATCCAAGCATTGGAGATGTACAAATAACACCCAAGAGTAGTCATGAGGTGTATAATTTATGAAACATGATATTAGGTATTGAGGGCATCCAAGGTGTTCAAATGAGTTACATAAACTTCCTCTTGGATCCGGATACATGTCACTAGAGATTAATAGAAAAAAATTATTTATNCTCTATGCACCTCAAGCCAGGATGGCTCACACCTCAAGAGTTTTATTATATTATTAAGAGTTTTTTTATATTAACACTTGGAAAATGTTTAATATAAATACACTACTACGCATAAGGTATAAATTCAAATCATTGTTTGGTGATCTTCTAACTTCAATCCTTTTTCAAATTCTGTTTTTCAAATCCCCTGGTATATTAAAATTCAGACAAAATAATTCATTTGTCGATACATATATAACTATAGTCAATGCTTCTCTTTTGGCTTTGAAGCAGCTAATCATTTTGAAACTGTCTCGCACTTTGAGACTTTACATGTCTGATGTTTATTTCCCTCCCAACTACTGTACATACCAAAGCAAAAACCAGAGCCTCTAACTACCGAAACCCATAAGTATCATTTTGATGCGCTCATTTCTCACAACAAAGTGAGACATAAATAAGATTTTTAACCGTGAGAGAAGTAACAATTGACTTGCGTCGTGTTGCTAGTGACGATGTTATGCTCTGGTGAACTCTTAATCATATAATATCTATACAATCATAATACTAAACGTATCCGCACTCTTAAAACCAGAGATATCAGAGATTAAAATAAAACATGATAAGGTATCTCCACTCTTAAAACAAAGAGATATCAAAGAATAAAATAAACTGGATAAGTTGTTCAAGATTGAGAAAATATACGGTCAAATAATTGATGCCACATGTACCTTCATTCTTCAAATTTGGTACGATTAGGTTAAATTGATGTATGTATAATGTCACAGCTCAAAACGATTTAATAAAAGCTAGTTTTCTAAGAGAGGGCAATGGAAATATTCGGATGTTACAAAATTGATCAAAACAACTTTTTGCTTTCCCATGGACAGTCGACCCACTATCTGAGTAGACATTTAACGCATTGAGCGGCGTGCCACAGAGATAGCCTTTATGTTCAAGGGCATTATATTAGTGTGAGTTGGTGCCGTCAAACTTGGAAGGAGGTCAAATATGACACAAAATTTCATATGAAAAGGGTCAAATATGAAGAGGGTCTTATATGAAGGAGGTCAAATATGAAGAGGGTCTTATACATCAATGAAAAGAGAGGTTTCCATTGACAAGTGGAAAGAGAAACAACGATAACTTGCATCTGGCCTCATCTCACTTGAGTCCCTACTATTGCTGACTATATTCCTTTCTCATCAAAACGGTCGAGAGTTTTATTTTGAAGGTTGGTTTGAGCATATTGTTATCCATGCTTCGTAAGTGGCTTGCCTTCCTTATTGGGACTTCATGCTTCTTTGACAAAGAAACAAATAAAACAGGTAGTGCATGGAGAATTTTACTTGGTACTTGGTTACAATGAACAACCACTCTTTTTCGGATATTACATAAAATACCAGCATCTATACCATTAGAAACTTGTCTACGAATATCAGAGTAACAAGTCTACCTTCTTAGTAGGGACTTGTTGCTCTACAACTACCCTTGTTAAAAATAATTTCGAAACCCTCAATTTCATCCATTCTCTGTTTAGAAAAATCATGCAATTAAATAACCAATATCGTAATGGTTCAATAATGTATTCCTTAGACGTTTTTTGATACGATTTGATTTCCAAAATATAGGATCTAATTCATAAATATTTCACACTATGTGCACTATTGAGTTTGATAGCTGATTGTTTGAGTTTCATAATTTCAAAAGGTTTATACCATATTGGTAAGGCAAAAAGAGAACGAAATATTTTTATTAATTTCTTGATGTAATGTCTTTCATGTGTGACACAATATAGTATAAGGTGAATATAATACTTACTATTATTTTGACCTCGACCATATAGTCAATATGCATACAAAAATCTCATGAATGGACCTCTATGTCAAAATAAAAACCTAAGCACATGAGTAGATAACACCTAGAATAACTTAAGATCCCACGTAGGTCCGATCATGAGGTGTATAGGTTATGAAACATGATATTAGGTATTGAGGGCATCCAAGGTGTTCAAATGAGTTACATAAACTTCCTCTTGGATCCGGATACATGTCACTAGAGATTAATAGAAAAAAATTATTTATYKAGACGGTTCTAGATACAGATACAAAATCATGAAAAGGAAAGACACATCACCATTCCACATCAATGACCATATCAACATGACTCACCAAATACATGCCACGTGGAATAAGACACGTTAATAATGACGCATTGCATTCAATGTCGGTAATTACAAGCATTAGCTCTTGAAAAGTTAAGATTGTCGATAACCATGTGTTAATAGGATATTATAAAAAAACACACGAAAAGAAACCTCAAAAATATTATCCGGAACAATTAATCCAAGAAGTTGTCAATCAGGTTCAATATAAAGGATTTTCCATTATGGATTTTAACATTCTACAAAAATGAACTAGAAATAAAATTGAATTAAATTAATAACTGGAAAATCATTGAAATGAATCATAAAAATCAAATCTGTAAAAACAAAATTTTAAAAAATCAAATGAAAATCTTTACAAACAAGTTAAACTCAAAACTAAATGAGTAAAATCATTAAAATATAGAAAAAAATAAAAGTTCGAAGGGTCTCCATTATTATACACGTCATTCAACGACATGGTATATAGTTGGATATGCATTCAAGTGCATATTAATCCCTAAATTGACCAAAAATTTATGAACTTAGGAATTTATGAACTTTTCCTCAGGTGAAATATTACAATTCTTTTTTTTTTTAATTATTTCAAAACATTTTTTGAACATTTGATGGGTTAATGAAATGAATCCGTTATTGTAGGAATGGTGATGGATAATAAATATAAATGTAAAATCATAAATGCAAACACAAATTAAAAAAAATAAATGACAACACATTCCTCGGTAACATTAGTACGAAGTGGCCTCGGGCGGCCCGCAATAGAGACCCCAATTTTCTTCGATGCTTTGGTAAACTCTGGGCAGTACTTTGTCGACTTGGCATTGAGTTGTTCAATGCTATTTAATTGTGATGTGAGTTCTATGTGTTGTTTGTTGGCATTAAAATGTGTGTGAATTTTGCATAGAATTCAACCATCGTTGGGATTCAATACATGGAGGGGAGCACATGGAAAGTAGCAGAATGCAGTTCAAGCACGCAAAATCATGTCTGTGTAAGGTATATTTCATTGAATTTATAGATTATGCTGTGCAGATCACTATTTATTTAACCCATAAATTTTAATTTTCAAGGTTTTCATTGATTGTTTGACCCCGGGATACCCGCAGGATAAGCCAATTGGTTGTCAGTTAGAGAAGCAAATGTTGTTGGGGCTATTTTGAGTATCTTGTTGATATAGAAAGGAGGTTAAGGGAATTTACAAGAGGAGGAGATCATGGGTGTTTCAGGTGACAAATATCCACTTGGATGATCAAAAGAATCTACATGCACACAAAGTTCCACTTGGATGATGATCATCTTCAACCATTGTAATTTTTCATTTTTTTTTTGAATATTAGTTTATCCCGTAGTATGATTTCCAGTTTTTTATTTGAATCAATATTATGTGGTTTTGGTTGCAATCAATATTATGTGGTTTTGGTTGCATAGGATGTAGAAAGCACAAACATAAATCTGTCACTAACCAAATTTGTTGGTTTGCATAAAATCACTATTCTGCATTCTCATTCAACATTTTCCATTTATCTATTTAGCCATTATGAATTCCTGCATTGTCAGAGGTATATGCTCTCATGCAACCTTGTTTTATGAAGATTTCATACAATAATGGGGATTGTTGTGTATACTACAAAAATTGGTGACACACTAGACAAAACAATTATCTCTATCTATTATTCCCCTCAAAATACTTATTTACACTTAATATTAAAGATAAGCCAAAATAACCATAAGAACAAATTTTAAGTTATGGGTATCACCATGTGTCCTTGAATTAGAAAGATATTCCCATCAAGTACTAAATATCAAGTAACTAACAAACCTTTTATTTGAGCTAATTTATGGGGTTAAAATCAGTTCTTAGCTTTCAAACCACAAATGATTTCTTTTAGGAATAACCTAGGACTTTCACTCTGGGTGAATAAAGTAGTTGTGTATGAGTCTTCATCATCTACATTTTACTTGACATTGCTTCACTTCTCACGAGCGTACTCCATAGCCTCGACGAAATTGCCTTATTATCATGCATGCATGGACACACTATCAACAAGAGTCCATAGCCCCAATGTGTTTATTTGTACTTCCCACACTTTTATGGTGATTTCAACTTAATATTAACATTTCATACATTGTTCACCATTTCAATTTGTATATTAATATTGTATATGCAATGGGTGTATCCGAAGTG
>JZKD02S1353840.1:0-11592 GCA_000966675.3 Picea glauca | reverse complement strand
TATATTGAAAAAGAAAGTCAAAGAAGGTGTTTGATTAAGAGAATAATATTCTAGAGCGTTGTTTGAGACATGAAGGTGAAGGTCTCCTTAATGGAAAATTATGGGCATGAAGGAGAAGGTCTCCCTAATGTTAATGTTGTAGGAAACATTGCAGGAAACAAAGCGTACTCAAATATTCAAAATATGAATATGATGATATAGGGGCACAGGAAAGATCAAGATCAAGGCCAAGTCCCATATGTATATAATGGGACATGGTACCCTGATGTCCCAAATGGATATAATCAGGGTGCTTACTCAAATATTCAAAATATGAATATAGTGATACATGGGCAGGGGAAGGGGAAAGATCAAGATTAAGGCCGAGTCTGATATGTATATAATGGAACATGGTACCCTGGTGCCACAAATGGATATAATCAAGGTGCATATTCAAATATTCAAAATACGAATATGATGATACAAGGGCATGGGAAAGATCAATATCAAGGCCGAGTCCCATATGTATATAATGGGACATGGTACCCTGATGTCCCAAATGGATATAATCAGGGTTCTTACTCAAATATTCAAAATATGAATATAGTGATATAGGGGTAGGGGCAGGGGCACGATCAAGCTCAAGGCTGAGTCCCATATGTATATAATGGAACATGGTACCCTGGTGCCCCAAATGGATATAATCAAGCTGTGTATACAAATATTCAAAATACGAATATGAATGCGATTATTTTCTGAATCATTCTGAATCCGCGTTCAACTCTTTGTCTTTGATCTCGTCCACCAATGATTGTTTTGAGCGACATTCATTGGTGTTGTGCCAGGGGATTTTCTGGAAATCGCACCACTTTCCAGTGTCATTCTTTTTCTTTCCCTTACCCTTATTTTCATGTGTCTTGGACTAGTTTTAGGGAGGTTGTTTGTTAGGGTCGTCTTTATCATACTTTGGTTGTTGCAGATTTGTAGACTCGAATTCTCGTTTGTTCTGGTGCTTAAATTTCTACTCGATTTTGACAGTATATTGATAAGTATCTCCTAGAGATTAGATGTACAAAAACTCAATTTCAGTTTGGATGTACTTGTGTAGATCCCCATAATATTTCATAACCAAATTTCGCTCAGAATATTTGATACCCAACTTGGTGCACAATATATGGAAGGAATTGGTAAACTTCAACATTGCTTGGCCCCTCTCTTGATGCAGTGTGTTCCATCTCATGTACTTGTCTTCATAGTTTCCAATATGGTAATATTGTTCCTTGATGAAAACTATGAAAGATTCCCAACTGGGTTTCTCCTAGAACATTCTAGACTCCTCTATGGAAATTTTCTCACAGTAAGTTTCCCACCAATGTTTGACATGTGGGAGAGCCTTAAGGAGTGCTAAGGTGATATTTTCCCCGTCGGAAAAATTATGCACAGAGAAATAACCTTCTAGAAGATTTAACCATTTTTCCAGAGCATTCACATATATTTGACCTTCAAATACAGGAATATCAAAATTAATTTGTACCTTGAAAGGAGCAGTGCCTCCAAAGTGGTTGCTTGATGAATACATGTATGTTGTTATAGGTAGGCATCGAATAATTTGAGAAATATTCTCCATAATTTCATCCCTTTATCGTGTGAGAGCTTGTTCCAACAACAGAGTGAGATACTTAAGGAGTGCGAAGGTGATATTTTCCCTATCAAAAAAATTGTGCATAGATAAATAACCTTCTAGCAGATTTAACCATTTTTCCAGAGCATCCGCATATATTTGACCTTCAAATATAGTAATATAAAAATTAATTTGTACCTTGAAAGGAGCGGTGCCTCCAAAGTGGTTTCTTGATGAATACACATCTGTTGTTATAGGCATGCATCGAAGAATTTGGGAAAAATTCTCCATCATTTCACCCCTCTGTCACGTGAGAGCTTGCTCCAACAACAGATTAATAGAATCTTTTGCTCTGTCATTTTTTTTTCTTAAGCCATGAAGGGTTTCTTGGGAGTTTGAGAGAAATTGTCCTCAATGGAGACAAGCTCAAGACCCAAATTTCTATAGTCAAACCAGGTCACGGACATGCACTGAAAAATGACCAAGAGCAGCCTGCTATGATACCACTGATCCAAATTATTTTGAACACAAAATGAGAGTGGAGATATAATAAATAAATATACCGAGATATTGCAAGAGATCCAATAATGTAACAAAGATATATTAGATATATATAGCAAGAGGCACACATATACAATAATACATAATTTCTATTAATGAGTAAAATGTACAGAACTGTAAAATTATAGAGTGAAAAACTCGCTAGAATGCTGGCATCTTATCTTTGAGAAGATGTGTGACGACTACACTCATTCACAAGAAGAAGATGAGTACAATGAGGCTCGAAAGTCCTTTTTAACATAAATGGAGAAACCCTAAACATCCAAAACCTAGCCTATGAACGATAAAATCCAAAAGGTTTGCGGCCCCAATGTGGAGATGAAGTGCCAAAAGTCATGTGGGCCCCGATGGGGTAAGTTGGTGCAACAAATTCCCAGGGTCGTAATTTTTGTATACAATCTTCATTTTAGGCACACGATAGCCCATTGGAAAGGTCTATCCAAGGACTACACATTATGCCATCAAACTCTAACTTCGACTACACTTTTACTGTGGCGAGCTCCAAACACAATGTTTAGATCCTCAAAACGGCCCAAGAAGTTTAGTGCTCATAAATATAGGAAATAAATTTTAATGATGAAAACTGCATGTGAGCCATTTGGAATAGGTGGGTGGCCACCGATATCCATCTAGATAAATATCACCTCACATGTGCATCCACACCTGAGTCATCATCCTAAAAGGTTGACAGAAAAAAGTAGGCCCCGTCTCTAGAAACCTCTCAAAAAATAAACAAAACAAGTCTGAAGAAAAAGGGAAGTTTGCCCTCCCATGCATCATAGCACAACATCTATCTAGAGCTATACAAAACTACTGGAAAAAAATGGCAGACTATCTAATACCTCGTGTCCTCTGTACTAAATAATGAAAATAATACAAAAGAGGGAAACTAATGCGCTGCCCATCACTAGTAATGTTTACAATGGTCGTCACTAACAATGAGAGACACCTAACCTCCTTTGCACCAAAAGTAGCGATCCATAGTTGTCCACCAAACACCTAAAAATCAGTTGGGGAAAGTACATAAAACCCAATATATCTTTGAGAGTACATGAGCTGACTCTCTATTGCAACACCTAATATTGGGACATCAGGGAATTCGGGAAAATCCTCCCCTCTCCTAGATATCCCAGTGATAAAATACATATCCTCCTTAGTTGGATGGTACCACTGATTAGGACCGACACAAAATTCCTGTCGATGGACATCCCATAGACGGATCAACTACAACAACAACCCAGAGTTCCCCTTTAAGGATATAGCCTCCTCATAGTAATTAAGGAGGCATACATTCCTCAAGAGGACATGGGTCATTGCATTAATGGGGTGAGAGTACAAATCTCTCTCCCTCTCCCTCGCCTCCCAATCTGGTACAACATTGTACAGGTCAACCCTCTACTACTGCTACTGTTGTTGTTCTCTCCACTGACATATCTGCATAATTAACATATGAAATACATCATCCTCATACATAAAACATACAAAAAATCTAGTAAATGAGAAATTTATTTATAAATATGGAAAAATAACTTCCTCCAAAAAATAAGTAAATTTCATCATCGGTGCTCCCAAAAAATAGTCAAACACCACTTGCGGTGTGTATATTATTGATGAGCACCATCGATGGTGCTCCCTTGTAACATAACGCATCATATGAAATTTGTTTTATTATTTTATGTGGTGCATTGCATAACCTTACCACACCGGTGTGTGAAGGTTATCTGACACACCTCCTAAAATAATAAAAACTTAAAATATTAAAGCACCATAAAACAATTTTTTAAAAAATTGTTTTTGCGGTGCGTATTCTCTTCTCGACATGTACCGATGCTTTTTAGGAAAGGAGGCAGATTGCGCCACTAATTTTTTAAAAATTGATAATTATGGTACTTAGGCATTTATGCTCTAATGTTTTATTGCAGTGTGTTATGTAATCATTAACGCACCGGTGTGTATGTTTACTAATGCACTACATAAAATAATGTATTTGATTATTTCTTAGCTTCCCATTTCAGTTTATCTTCTATAGAAAAAGATAAACTGAAATGGGAAGCTAAACAACTAAACAAACCATATCAAGATGTTGCAAATAGAAATACCAATCAGTTTAGAAGGCCTAATAATGCCCCTCAAATCATGCAGAGGGAGAGGAGAAATGTTAAATATTAAAGAGTTGTTCACCCTTTCCAGAACAATGAAGTTGAGGATATGGATGAGGGTAATTATGTTGGAGATGATTTTGTTGTACTGTTTAATGAAAATGACCTCTATCCTAGTCAACTGACACAACAGGATTATGAAATCTCCCTATTTTAAAAACCAGTTTGATGATGATGGGAAGGGAGAGGAGATATTTCAAAGCCAACTCCAAAACAAGTATAGTTTAAGGCCTAGGTCAGGGGGTCCAAAAACAAATGCACCTATCCAGAATAAAAAAAATCAGATCTTCCTCCCAAGCAAAGTCCAAACAAAGACACAACAAACAAAGTTGATCAACAACAACAAACTAAACCTATTCTTTTAGAGGTAAATGAGGCAGACATACAACCAACTTATTTCAACATAGAGCATGAGCTAAGTAAAATCAAGATCCATGTACCTTTGGTAGAATTACTGAAAAGTGAGCCTTTCAAGAAGTCTATCATGAAGGTTTTAAATCCACCTTCTCCTACTATCTCTTCTGATGTGATAAGCATGCAAGATGAGAACCCTACTATCATTGTTGGCCACACAGTGAAGATGGGTCTGATACTTCCCCAGCTTTCTACATATCCTTGAATGTCCATGACAAGATTCTACATAATTTCCTAATGGAATCAGGGGCCTCTCATAATGTCATTCCTAAGGTTTTTATGGAAGAACTAGGGATAGAAATTACCAAGCCATATGAGGACCTTTACTCTTTTGATTCCAAAAAGGTTAAATACTTGGGATTAATTAAATATATGGTTTTGTCTCTATCTCAGCTTCCCATGAAAAGTGTGGTTATGGAAATTGTTGTAGGTGATATACCCCCCAGGTTTGGCATGTTGTTATCTAGGTCATGGGCCAAGAAAGTATGAGGATCCCTGCAAATGGATCTTACATATGCAACCATCCATTTTTTCAGAGGAGATCACAAAAGATTTTATAGAGAATTCAAGTTGGAATACATTGTGAGTAATCATTGGAATCCAGGTAATCATCCAATTTATGTTGTTAAGGATGAAATTGGATCATCTATTTTTCACAATAATGATGATGCTATAGAAATATCAGTCAACAAATGCACAAATCAACCATTGGTAGACCTAGGAAATGAATTTTGGAAGATGTATTTTGATGGCTCATCTTCAAAGGAGGGTTCTGGTGCTAGAATAGTCCCCATTTCCCCTTCAAGGGATATGGTGTCACTCTCATACAAATTAGAATTTGAAAAAACCAACAACATAGCAGAGTATGAGGCCTTGGTGTTGGGGTTGAGAGATGCTAAGGATATGGCCATTGAAAAATTGGTAGTCTTTGGTGATTCTGAATTGGTGGTTAATTGGGTGAAGGAAATTTACCAAGAAAATAGTGAAGGTTGAAACAATACAAAAATGAGGTATGGGACATAGTTGACAATTTCTTTCTAGCATTCAATAATTCCTTTGTCCCTGGAGATGAAAATCAGAGGGAATACTCTTTATATATGGTTTATAGTACCTTCAGGCCTCCCATTGGCCCAAATTTCAAATATGAGGTGGAGGTTAGGCACATAATAGCTATACCAACGAATGTTAAGCACTGGAAGGTTTTTAGAAATGATCTAGAGCTCAAGATATTTCTGCAACCCATTGAGGAATTCTCAAATATTTCCAGTGATCAAGAGAATGAGGAATATGAAACAAAAAAACATTAGGCACCTCCTTTTTAGAACAAGGTGGTTGGTCGCAACACTGTATAGCTCAAAACAAACCATATTCCAAGGGGATTAGTACCATTGGAGCGGAGTTTTGACAACAATGATGTCTCCAGAAAAGTTGTCAGTAAAACTCAGGAACAAGAGGTTGTGGATTGCAATAATGGGATAGTTGTAGATCCCAAAATTGTCAATATATATAGAGCATTTCCATATGAGCAGAGAAATAGGTATGTCATCCTTATTAAAAAAAATTCTAATATTTTTGCATGGTCTTATGGGGACTTGAATACCTTTGATACCGATGCCATTCAACAAAAGATTCCTGTGAAGGTGGCCTCAAAGAAATTTAGGAAGAAAATTAGATAATTTAATCCTCTGTTAATGTCTATTATTGAAAAATAATTGAAAAGGATACTTGATGCCAAAATCATTGTGCCTGTGAGATATTTAAATTGGGTACTTGTTAGGAAAAAGAGTGGTGAAATACACTTGTGTGTGGAATTTAGAAACCTGAACAGGTGTTCATTGATAGACAACTATCTATTGCCAAATATGGAACACATTTTTCAAAGGGTAGTAGGTGCCCACAAAATTTCCATCCTGGATGGTTATTCTGGATACAACCAAATAACATTGCTTGAAGAGGACAAGGAAAAAACAACCTTCATTACCCCATGGGGCACATTCATGTATGAAAAAATGCCCTTTGGCCTGATGAATGTAGGGGCCACCTTTCAAAGGGAAATGGACATTGCATTTGTCAGTGAGAAGGACAAGTTCATGGTTATATATCTTGATGACATCACCATCTTTTCAAAATTTGATGATGAACATATGTAGAGAAAATCTTTAAAAAATGCATAAGGTATGGAATCTCTTTTTAATCCCCAAAAAATCTCATTTTTCTATGTTAGAAGGAAAGATCCTAGGCCACATTATATCTGCAGGGGGGATAAATATAGACCTATAAAGGGTAGATGCCATTCATAAAATTGGCATCCCTATAAATAAGAAGGTCATCCCATCTTTCATAGGAAAAATAAAGTTTTTGAGGCGTTTTGTGCCAAACTTTGTTGAGATAACTAGGCCTATTAATAGCATGCTAAAAAAATATGCTGACATCAAATGGACATAGGAAGCCAAATCATCCTTCCAAAGGATTAAGAAGTCTCTAATTGAAGCCCATGTTTTGGTTAGTCTGGACTATTCCAAATAATTTTTTATTTTCTCCTTTACCTCTGAGGAGACTATTGTTGTTGTATTGTTTCAAACTAATGAAGAAGGGCATGAATGACCCATTTCCTTCTTCAAAAAAGCACTCAGGGATGTTGAACTGAAATATGACATATTGGAAAAACAGACCTATGCATTAGTCAAATCCTTGAAGTCTTTTATGGTTTATTTTATGCAATCTAGCATAACAACTTATGTTACTAGAAGCAGTGTGAAGGAAATTCTTATCCAAGCAAATAATGAGGGTAAGAGGGGAAAGTATATAGTCAAACTTTTAGAATGTGACCTACACATAAATCCTACTAAGTTAATCAAGGTACAAGGCCTTGCAAAACTGTTATGTGGTTCAAGCTATAAAGCACTGGAATTGCACACCATACCTTTAATCAATCAGATGCTCCACTGATGCAGGATGGAAAGAACACCATCTAGGTACTTGATCAATATTCTCTTTCACCCTGGTATAGAGATGTTATTTATTTTTTACAACACCTAGAATTTCCACTAGAGTTGGAGAAATCCAAAACTAGGTCTCTTAAATTGAAGGCTGTAAAATACTACGTTTTAAACCAAAATTTATATTGGAAAGACCCTGTTGGTATGTTGTTTAAATGTATGGATGAAGATGAGTCAAACAAGTAATAAAAAATATGCATAGAGGAGTTTTTGGAGGGCACCAACATTGGAAAGCTACAACCCTCAAAGTTCTAAGGGATGGATACTACTGGCCCACCATATTTTCTTATGTTTTTTCCATGGTTAGAGCTTGTGAAGAAGGCCAAAAAATTGCTGGAAAACAAAGTTTCTCTCACTACCCCTGAAACCCATTTCAGCTATTGGTCCATTTCAACAATGGGGCCTAGATTTCATAGGTGAGATAAACCCACCCTCTAATGGACAACACAGGTGGATCCTTACTTCTGCTAACTACTTCACAAAGTGGTTCGATTGAAGTTGTTCCTACCGGGAATTCTACTAATAAGGTGATCATGAAATTCTTGGAGACAAACATATTTGCCAGGTTTGGATGTCCCAGGAAATTAGTAACAGACAACACTTAGGCATTCAAATACAAATCCATGATTGATTTATGTGGGAATTACAACATTATCCTGACACACTCTATACCATATTATGCAAGATACCAGATATAATAAATATGAAAAACATAAATAAAATGCTAGAAATGGTAGAATAACAGTAATATATCCAACATAATCTCCACAATAACACATAAATGATATAATAACAAAAACATAATAGCACTTTGATTTAGAAAGAAATGTTCACAGGCCTCTTCAAGGGGGCAACCTCCAATCAAGAAACACTCTGTTACAATAATCTCCAAGCTAGGGTTTTCATACCCTCGAATCTTATTTATACTAAATATGTCTATCAAGAGAAGCATCTAGAGGAAGATCCTTCTAGAAGCAGAAGATTCTATTAGTTCTTCTTACATCCGCCTTATTCTATTTTATTGAAAGGCCTTATTAATATTCACCTTTATTACATCCGAATATATTGATCTACCTATGTGTGGGTTAGGACCCTAACATGTCTGCCCCCTTAAAAACAACCTTGTCCTCAAGGCTTGAGATGTGGAAACTGTTGCATAATGGTAGCTGGTTTCCAAGTGGCGTCTGCTGGAGTTGTATCTTTCCACTAGACTAGCACTTCCTTGATGGTTCTCTGATGTAGGTGATGCTCACGCTGGTCCAAAACTACTTCTGGATGTAGCCAAATGGATCCTTCTTCAGCTAACTCGGGAAGGTTGGTTTGAATTTGGCAGCTAGTTCCAATCACCTTCTTTAAGCATGAAACATGAAAAACTGGATGTAGCTTTGACTGATTGGGCAGAGCTAACTAATATGCAACTTGTCCCACATGCTTGAGAACTGTATAAGGGCCATAAAATTTGGGCGCTAGCTTATGACAATGCTTGGCCTTGAGGTAAGTTTGCTTGTATGGTTGCAGTAGCAGAAACACCTGATCCCCTTCTACAAATTGACGTTCAGAGTGACCTTGATCTGCTTGTTGCTTCATGCGATTATGTGCCATGACCAAGTTCTATTTAAGGGTACGAAGAATATCCTCTCGAACTGTAAGTGTTTGGTCAACCACCTGGACCTTTGAGGTACCTGGTAAGTATGAGAGAACTGAAGGTGGCTTCTGTCCATATACCGCTTCAAAAGTAGTCATGCGAGTAGCTGTATGGTAGGAAGTGTTGTACCACCATTCAGCTAGGGGTAGCCATTGAGCCCACTGATGTTGTTTTTCATATGCAAAACACCTCATATATGTTTCCAAACACTTGTTGACAACTTCCGTTTGACCATCAGTCTGGGCATGATAAGTTGTGCTAAGATGCAATTGGGTGCCCTGTAGCTTAAACAGTTCTTCCCAAAAATTGCTTGTGAAATTTGGGTCACGATCAGAAACAATAGAGTGTGGCATGCCATGAAGCTTGAGGACCTAGTCCATGAAAATTTGAGCCACCATGGATGCAGTAAATGGGTGTTGAAGAGCGCGGAAATGAGAATACTTAGAAAGGCGATCCACAACCACCATTATGATTGATTTATTCCCTGATTTGGATAAGCCGGTAATAAATTCCATAGAGATATCCTTCCAAATAGCAGGCGGAATTGGAAGCAGTTGTAGTGTGCCCGGAGATTTGAATATTTCTCCCTTCTTGTGTTGACACACCTCACATTCAGTGACAAAATTACGGATGTCATGTTTCATACCATCCCATAAAAAAGAACGTTTGACCCTGTCATATTTTTTGGTGAACCCCGAGTGCCCAACTATGGGTGTAGCATGAAGCTCAGAAAATACCATGGATTTAAGCTTTGATTGTTTACTTAAATACAAACGACATTTCTATCGAAGATCATCCTAGAGCCAAGATTACCCTGGGGGAGCTGGAGCCTTGGTCTGCAATTGCTGGATCAGATGTGAAATTTTGGGATCTTGAAGCCATTCCTAGTGCATAGCTTGGAGCCAATTGGGTACAATGAAGGAAAGAGAAAAAAAAGGATCCTTCTTCATATTTTTGGGACAGTGCATCCACCACTACATTATCTTTTCCCTTCTTGTAAATGATCTCATAATTATAACCAAAGAGCTTAGTCACCCATTTTTGTTACTCTTGGGAGGAAATGCGTTGTTCTAGAAAGTACTTGAGGCTTTGATGGCCGATCTTAATTTAGAAGTGTTTCCCCAAGAGATAAGGGCGCCACAAATCAATGGCATGTAGAATAGCCAACATTTCCTTTTCATAAATGGGTTTTCCCATATTCCTTTCAGATAGTTTCTTACTGGTGAAGGCCAAAGGTCGACCCTCTTGCATAAGGACAACGTCGATTCCTTTCCCTGAGGCATCACATTCCAACAAAAAGGTCTTTGTGAAATCAGGAAGGGCCAGAACCGGAGTGGTGCACATGGTCATCTTCAAGGTTTGAAAAGCTTGAGCAGTGGTTGGAGTCCAAGTGAAAGAGTTCTTTTTTAGTAGAGCAGTGAGAGGTGCTGCAATCTTTCTGTAGTTCTTAACAAACCTGCGATAATACCCTATTAAGCCCAGAAATCCACACAAGATTTTTAGAGTCTTTGGGTGCGACCAGTCTTGCATAGCTTCAATCTTTTTTGAATCCACCCTGACGCCATCCTTTCCAACCAGATGACCCAAGTGTTCTACTTCTGAGGCACCAAAAGCACATTTAGACTATTTTAGGAAAATTTGGTGCTGGGAGAGGAGATGGAGAACTTGATCCACATGAGTAAGATGGTCTGTCCAGGTTTTTCTATAGATGAGGATATCATCAAAGAAAACTAAGACAAAATGATGGAGAAAGGGATGAAAGACATGATTCATGAGGCTTTGGAAGGTGGAGGGGGCATTACACAAGCCAAATGGCATGACCAAAAAATCATAGTGGCCCTCATGAGTGTGAGAGGCCATCTTGGGAATGTATGCCTCTTTCATACATATCTTGTGATAGCCCAAGAGAAGATCAAGTTTAGTAAAGAATTGGGCGCCACTCAATTCATCCAGGAGGTCATCAATGACAAGAATGGGAAATTTTTCTTTAATGGTCAGTTTGTTGAGGGCATGGAAGTCAGGACACATTCTCCAAGAACCTTATTTCTTCAGGACCATGACTACAGGAGAAGATTATGGGCTCGTACTATGGTGGCTAACTCCTGCATTAAGGAGTTCCTGGACCATTTTCTCAATTTCATTTTTTTATGAAAAGAAGTGGTGATATGGACGGATATTGGGAGGAAGGCTTCTGGGTACAAGGGGAATGGAATG
>JZKD02S1353818.1:0-11592 GCA_000966675.3 Picea glauca | reverse complement strand
TTCCCATAAAGCTAAGTCTACTTTATTGTATAACTCCTTGATCATATACTTAGATTAATTGTTGAATATGTTGAGTTGTCTTCACTTCGATTGGTTTGTATTGTTGTGATCTTGACAGTACTAGAGCATTGGAGCGAAGCTGGAACAACAAAGATCAAAGGAAGCAATCATAAGGTATGCTCATGATTCTTGCTTCCTAGTTCATTCAATAATCGAAATCTAGGGAAATAGTATTATTCTATCCTGCTTTGTTCTAGATCTAGGTGGATCTAGGGAGATCGGTTTTTGTCCGCACTTACGGATTTATCCAATAACAACCCTTCCTCTGACTCACCTCCACATACTGAAGGTGAACATTCCTCTCATTCCCATAACTTTCAGCACCATCATTTTCAACGTGACCTACGCCTTCCACGGGTGGATGTGACCAAATTTGATGGCTCAGACCCCACTGGTTGGGTAACCCAAATGGAACATTATTTCTCTTTATATGAAATTACAGATTACTTGGCCAAACTCTGGTATGGTGTTCTCCATATAGATCAAGAATGTTGAAAATGGTGGCAATGGAGAAAAACTTCCTGTCAAGGGTATATTGCTTGGACACACTTTGTGGCAGAGCTTTATGAACGCTTTGACACTGACACAAACCATTTGGGCCTTTTGACAAAGTTGAAACAATCAAGAACAATGGAATATTATTGAGCGCCTGGCTTTTTAGACAGAGGGCATGTCTGATGCCTTTTTTCGAGAGTGTTTTATCAGTGGCCTCAAGGATGATATTTGGGACTATGTCCTCATGGCTAGGCCTCAGAGTTGGGTGGAGGCTACTAAAATAGATAAATAAGCACAACAAGTTGTATCTTCTCAAAACCTAAAACCCTCCTTTATCCCTCACCCTAAACCAGTAAATCCCACTGCTCCCTCTGCTCCACTAAAGATCCAAAAATTGACCAGGGATGAAATGGATGAATGCCAACTCAAAGGCCTTTGTTATAAATGTGATGACAAATATTTCCCGGGCCACAAGTGTAAGGAAGAAAATATTTTTATGGCCATCTCCGAGGATATTTCGGAAGAGGATGTTGAAAATCCCCTTGTGTCTGAGTCACCTAAAACCACTGACATAACCCCTCCCTCAGACCCTCCTGAAGTAGAAATGGTCATTTCCCTCAATGCTCTCATTGGCTTCTCCACTCCCCAAACCGTCAAGCTAATCGGTTACATCAAGCATCGGAAGGTCATCATTCTGGTTGATAGTGGAAGCACCCATAATTTTATTCATCGATGCATTGCTCAAGAAGCTCATTGCTACATCCATGTCGTCAATAATTTCGAAATCATGATTGCCAATGGTGGTTCCATGAAATGTAGAGGGTGTTGTGAAAATGTGCGTTTCCAAATTGGTGACTACCACTTGAAATCTCATATGTTTTCTATCGACATGGGTGGTTGTGACATTGTGTTGGGTGAAGACTGGCTAAGTACCTTGGTTGCCATCCTCATGGATTTTAAGGACTTAACCATGAAATTCGACTAGAAGGGCCACCAATATAAGTTCCAAGGCATCACCGTCAGTTCACCTGAGATCATTAGTTCCCATCGCATGGAAAAGCTACTAAAAAAAGGTCATTTTGGTGTTATTGCCCAACTCCATGCCATACAAGCAACAAAGACACCCTCGGTGCCACAAGACCTCCAAGACATCCTTTCTAAACATTAANAATGGAACATTATTTCTCTTTATATGAAATTACAGATTACTTGGCCAAACTCTGGTATGGTGTTCTCCATATAGATCAAGAACGTTGAAAATGGTGGCAATGGATAAAAACTTCCTGTCAAGGGTATATTGCTTGGACACACTTTGTGGCAGAGCTTTATGAATGCTTTGACACTGACACAAACCATTTGGGCCTTTTGACAAAGTTGAAACAATCAGGAACAATGGAAGATTATTGAGCGCCTGGATTTTTAGACAGAGGACATGTCTGATGCCTTTTTTCGAGAGTGTTTTATCAGTGGCCTCAAGGATGATATTTGGGACTATGTCCTCATGGCTAGGCCTCAGAGTTGGGTGGAGGATACTAAAAAAGATAAATAAGCACAACAAGTAGTATCTTCTCAAAACCGAAAACCCTCCTTTATCCCTCGCCCTAAACCAGTAAATCCCACTGCTCCCTCTGCTCCACTAAAGATCCAAAAATTGACCAGGGATGAAATGGATGAATTCCAACTCAAAGGCCTTTGTTATAATTGTGATGACAAATATTTCCCGGGCCACAAGTGTAAGGAAGAAAATATTTTTATGGCCATCTCCGAGGATATTTCGGAAGAGGATGTTGAAAATCCCCTTGTGTCTGAGTCACCTAAAACCACTGACATAACCCCTCCCTCAGACCCTCCTGAAGTAGAAATGGTCATTTCCCTCAATGCTCTCATTGGCTTCTCCACTCCCCAAACCGTCAAGCTAATCGGTTACATCAAGCATCGGAAGGTCATCATTCTGGTTGATAGTGGAAGCACCCATAATTTTATTCATCGATGCATTGCTCAAGAAGCTCATTGCTACATCCATGTCGTCAATAATTTCGAAATCATGATTGCCAATGGTGGTTCCATGAAATGTAGAGGGTGTTGTGAAAATGTGCGTTTCCAAATTGGTGACTACCACTTGAAATCTCATATGTTTTCTATCGACATGGGTGGTTGTGACATTGTGTTGGGTGAAGACTGGCTAAGTACCTTGGTTGCCATCCTCATGGATTTTAAGGACTTAACCATGAAATTCGACTAGAAGGGCCACCAATATAAGTTCCAAGGCATCACCGTCAGTTCACCTGAGATCATTAGTTCCCATCGCATGGAAAAGCTACTAAAAAAAGGTCATTTTGGTGTTATTGCCCAACTCCATGCCATACAAGCAACAAAGACACCCTCGGTGCCACAAGACCTCCAAGACATCCTTTCTAAACATTAANCGCTTCTAGAAGGATCTTCCTCTAGATGCTTCTTTTCATAGACATATTTAGTATAAATATGAGTCAAGGGTATGAGAACCCTAATTGAGATATTATTTTAATAGAGCTCTACTCAACTGGAGGTTTCCCCCTCGAAGAGAACCGTGAACATTGCTTTCAGAATCAAAATGCTATTTCTTTTTTTATTCTTATATCATTTTAGTGCTATTGTGGTGATTGTTCTGGTTATATTGCTGTTATTCTACCATTTCTAGCATTTTATTTCTGTTCTACATACTTTTTATATCTGGTATATTACAAATGGAAAGAAGTTCGAAGATGGAGATCGAGAAGTTTAATGGGAAAATTTTTGAGCTATGGAAGCTCAAGATGGAAGATCTATTGGTGGACAAATATCATTGGATCGTGATAGATCTAAGTACTGCACTTACAAGAACTTCAACAGATGACTGGAAAAAGTTGGATCAGAAGGAAAATATCACAATCTGACTATGTCTCTCAGATTCAGTATTACTGAATGTGTCAGAGGAAGTTATAGACAATGATTTATGGGATAAGTTGGGGAAGTTGTATCAATCAAATTCCCTAGTAAATAAATTATTCCTGGGAAAGAAGCTGTATAACCTAAGGATGAGAGATGGAGACTTGGTGGTAGATATTTTGAATTCCTTCAATACCGTGGTAAGTCGGTTAGTATCTATTGAGATTAAAATTTCAGATGAAGATAAATGTATCAATTTACTATTTTCTTTACCAGACTCGTCAGATAGTCTAGTTGTGGCCATAGCTAGTAATAAAACTTCTTTGAATTTTGATGAAGTGGTCTCATCCTTGTTGTTGGAGGAGATGATATGGAAGAACATGGAAGGACAAATCACCGACACATTATTTGCAAGAGGAAGTTCCCAGGAAATAAATAGATCTAAGTTATCAAGTGGGAGATCTAAGTCTAAGGGTAGATCTAAATCTCCTGAAAAGTTTGTAAAGGTATGTTGGAGATGTGGAAAAGAAGGGCACTACAAGAAGTAGTGTAGATCTAAAGTTGGGAAAAAGAAGGGATCTGAAGAATATCCTTCTACAGAAGAAAAGACCTCCAAGGAAGAAGGAGGGGATGTGTACTTGGATTCTTCATGAACACATGCAGATCATGAGGCATGATTGGTTGACTCTGGTGCATCCTTTCATATGAATCCCCATAGGGAGTGGTTCTATGAATATGAAAGGTATGATGGAGGTAATGTTTTCTTAGGTTATGATTCGACAACAAGAATCATAGGACGAGAAAAAGTCAAGTTGAGGATCATAGATGGAAGGATTAGAACACTACCTGGTGTTTTGCACATCCCAGATTTGGCTAGAAAGTTGATTTCTATAAGAAAAACGGACGATGCAGGGGTAAAAACAATATTTGAAAAGGAAACCTGCAGGATGGATCGAGGAGCAATGGTGTTGCTGAAGGGAGTTTGGTTTGGAACTCTATATAAGCTTCTAGGAAGCACTATTAGTGATGGGTGTAATAGTTCCATTGTTTCTGATATTGGATTTGAAGAATATATAACTCCTACATTCTCTAGAGAAAAGGTTATGATGCGGCATCAAAGATTGGGGCATATCAGAGAAAAGGTTCTTCGACTACTACACAATAAAGGTCTGGTTTAAGGTATGTCTAACTGCTCTCTGGATTTTGATTTCTGTGAACATTGCCTATATGGAAAGCATAATCGGGTAAGATTCCCCTCTGGTGCAATGAGGGAAGAAGGAATTTTACAGCTAGTTCACAGTGATGTTTTTGGACCCGTGTCGGTCCCATCATTGGGAAAATCTGTGTACTATGTCTCATTTATAGATGAATTTTTGAGGAATACTTGCATATATTTCCTCAGGAATAAATCTGAAGTCTTTGAAAATTTTAAAGAGTTTAAGGCTATTGTTGAGAATCAAGTAGAGAAAATAATTAAGGTGTTGAGGATAGATAATGGTGCAAAGTTTTGCGAGAATGAATTTGAATAATTCTATAAGAAGTGTGGTATATCAAGGAAGAAGTATACTCCATATATGCCTCAACATAATGGAGTTGCAGAAAGGATGAATAAGACGTTGATGGAAAAAGAAAGGTGCATGCTCAGTGGTGTTGGGTTAGGGAAAGAATTCTGGGTAGAGGCAGTGGGTACTACATATTACCTGGTCAACAGATCACCCTCATCAGCGTTGGATTAAAAGACTCCACAAGAGGTATGGACTGGTAAGGAACCTTCTCTTACACATATCAAGGTATTTGGCTGTGATGCATACGTTCATGTTCCAAAGGAATGTAGGAGTAAGCTAGATAAGAAGGATGAAAAGTGTATCTTTATTGGATATAAATATGGCCTCAAAGTTTATAAGATTTGGAACCCAAAAACTAAGAAGGTAGTGCATAGGCGAGATTTGGTATTTAGAGAAATGAAGGATGTTGTTAAACAAGAAGTCCTACCAAGTAAGGAAGAACTAGAGAAAATATAATTTGATTTAAAGGCTGATGAATCAGACTCTACAGAAGAACATGAATCAAAAGAAGAATATCCTCATACTCCAGTATTGAGGAGATCGGTTCGAGAAAGAAGTCTACCAGAAAGGTATACTCCATCTGATTTCCATTCAAATTTTTATTTGTCTATTACTGATGATGATCCTAGAACTGTAAGGGAGGAAGTTGGTTTAGAGAATGGAAATATCTGGAAAAGGGCCATGGATGAAGAAATGGCAGATTTGGATAAGAATGAGGCTTGGGATCTAGTGGAGTTGTCGAATGGAATAAATACTATTGGAAACAAATGGGTATCTAAAAAGAATCTTAATGAAAAAGGAAAAGTGTAGAAATACAAATCTCGGTTAGTAGCAAAGGGTTATTCCCAAGTTGAGGGAATTGATTTTGGTGAGATTTTTTCTCTTGTTGCCAAGTTAACCTCTATAATATTTCTGTTATCTGTTGCTGTTGCATTTGATTTTGAAGTAGAACAGATGGATGTGAAGACAATTCCTACATGGGGATCTAGAAGAAGAAATCTATATGAAGCAACCAAAAGGTTATGCTATGAAGGGAAAGAAGGAGCTGATATGCAAGATGAAAAATTCCATGTATGGTTTAAAACAATCATCAAGGATGTGGAATCAAAAATTTGATACTTATATGTTGGGACTTGGCTTCACAAGAAGAAAAAATGATCACTGTGTGTATTTTAAATTAATTGGTGATCATTTGATTTATTTGGTCTTGTATGTGGATGAGATGTTGATGATAGGAAACAACAAGGATATTATCCAAGATGTGAAAACTCAGTTGTCCTCTAAATTTGACATGAAGGATCTCAGTGCTTCAAATTTTATTTTAGGCATGGAAATTAAAAGAGATCAGAAAAAGAGGAAACTCTAGTTAAATCAGAGAAAAAATGTCGAGACAATATTTCATAGGTTTAATATGTAGGAATGTAAACTGGTCAAGGTTACTATTCCTATTGGGGTAAAGTTATTTGCGGATCAGTGTCCCAAGACATAGAAAGAGGAGGAGGACATGTCTCGTGTTCCATATGCGAGTGCAGTTGGAAGTTTGATGTATGGAATTTTCTGTACTAGACCGAACATTGCACATGCAGTGGGAGTTTTGAGCAGGTATATGTCAAAACCAGGGAAGGAGCATTGAACAAAAGTAAAAAGGGTTTTCAGGTATTTGCATGGCACTGCTAGTTATGGAATGTGCTACGAAGGAAGACCAGGATTGTACAGAGTGGTGGATATACATGTCTTTGTAGATGCATATTGGTTTGGATATATGGATTGTAGGATATCTACAAGTGGGTATGTGTTTAACCTATTTGGAGGAGAAATAAGTTGGATGGGAAAAATATAGGTTGTAGTGTCACTTTCAACTAGAGAAGCTGAATACATGGAAACCACTCATGCAAGTAAGGAAGCAATATGGTTACAAATATTGTGCTCAGGTATTGGGTTGGTACAACAAGCTGTGAGGATAGATTGGGACAATCAGAGTGCAATTTATCTGGTGAAGAACCCAACTTATCATTCAAAGACAAAGCATATTGATATTCAATATCATTTTGTGAGAGACATGATTGAAGAAAATAAAGTATTGTTAATGAAGGTGGAGACTTTGAAGAATGTTGCAGATTCATTAACAAAATCTGTGAGCACTAATAAGTTCTCTTGGTGTACAAGATCCATGGGAATTGATGCCTTGGATTGTTGATTATGTAACCCTGTAACCTCCTGTATTCAAAGAAAACAACAAGTGGGAGAATGTTGGATATGNCGCTTCTAGAAGGATCTTCCTCTAGATGCTTCTTTTCATAGACATATTTAGTATAAATATGAGTCAAGGGTATGAGAACCCTAATTGAGATATTATTTTAATAGAGCTCTACTCAACTGGAGGTTTCCCCCTCGAAGAGAACCGTGAACATTGCTTTCAGAATCAAAATGCTATTTCTTTTTTTATTCTTATATCATTTTAGTGCTATTGTGGTGATTGTTCTGGTTATATTGCTGTTATTCTACCATTTCTAGCATTTTATTTCTGTTCTACATACTTTTTATATCTGGTATATTACAAATGGAAAGAAGTTCGAAGATGGAGATCGAGAAGTTTAATGGGAAAATTTTTGAGCTATGGAAGCTCAAGATGGAAGATCTATTGGTGGACAAATATCATTGGATCGTGATAGATCTAAGTACTGCACTTACAAGAACTTCAACAGATGACTGGAAAAAGTTGGATCAGAAGGAAAATATCACAATCTGACTATGTCTCTCAGATTCAGTATTACTGAATGTGTCAGAGGAAGTTATAGACAATGATTTATGGGATAAGTTGGGGAAGTTGTATCAATCAAATTCCCTAGTAAATAAATTATTCCTGGGAAAGAAGCTGTATAACCTAAGGATGAGAGATGGAGACTTGGTGGTAGATATTTTGAATTCCTTCAATACCGTGGTAAGTCGGTTAGTATCTATTGAGATTAAAATTTCAGATGAAGATAAATGTATCAATTTACTATTTTCTTTACCAGACTCGTCAGATAGTCTAGTTGTGGCCATAGCTAGTAATAAAACTTCTTTGAATTTTGATGAAGTGGTCTCATCCTTGTTGTTGGAGGAGATGATATGGAAGAACATGGAAGGACAAATCACCGACACATTATTTGCAAGAGGAAGTTCCCAGGAAATAAATAGATCTAAGTTATCAAGTGGGAGATCTAAGTCTAAGGGTAGATCTAAATCTCCTGAAAAGTTTGTAAAGGTATGTTGGAGATGTGGAAAAGAAGGGCACTACAAGAAGTAGTGTAGATCTAAAGTTGGGAAAAAGAAGGGATCTGAAGAATATCCTTCTACAGAAGAAAAGACCTCCAAGGAAGAAGGAGGGGATGTGTACTTGGATTCTTCATGAACACATGCAGATCATGAGGCATGATTGGTTGACTCTGGTGCATCCTTTCATATGAATCCCCATAGGGAGTGGTTCTATGAATATGAAAGGTATGATGGAGGTAATGTTTTCTTAGGTTATGATTCGACAACAAGAATCATAGGACGAGAAAAAGTCAAGTTGAGGATCATAGATGGAAGGATTAGAACACTACCTGGTGTTTTGCACATCCCAGATTTGGCTAGAAAGTTGATTTCTATAAGAAAAACGGACGATGCAGGGGTAAAAACAATATTTGAAAAGGAAACCTGCAGGATGGATCGAGGAGCAATGGTGTTGCTGAAGGGAGTTTGGTTTGGAACTCTATATAAGCTTCTAGGAAGCACTATTAGTGATGGGTGTAATAGTTCCATTGTTTCTGATATTGGATTTGAAGAATATATAACTCCTACATTCTCTAGAGAAAAGGTTATGATGCGGCATCAAAGATTGGGGCATATCAGAGAAAAGGTTCTTCGACTACTACACAATAAAGGTCTGGTTTAAGGTATGTCTAACTGCTCTCTGGATTTTGATTTCTGTGAACATTGCCTATATGGAAAGCATAATCGGGTAAGATTCCCCTCTGGTGCAATGAGGGAAGAAGGAATTTTACAGCTAGTTCACAGTGATGTTTTTGGACCCGTGTCGGTCCCATCATTGGGAAAATCTGTGTACTATGTCTCATTTATAGATGAATTTTTGAGGAATACTTGCATATATTTCCTCAGGAATAAATCTGAAGTCTTTGAAAATTTTAAAGAGTTTAAGGCTATTGTTGAGAATCAAGTAGAGAAAATAATTAAGGTGTTGAGGATAGATAATGGTGCAAAGTTTTGCGAGAATGAATTTGAATAATTCTATAAGAAGTGTGGTATATCAAGGAAGAAGTATACTCCATATATGCCTCAACATAATGGAGTTGCAGAAAGGATGAATAAGACGTTGATGGAAAAAGAAAGGTGCATGCTCAGTGGTGTTGGGTTAGGGAAAGAATTCTGGGTAGAGGCAGTGGGTACTACATATTACCTGGTCAACAGATCACCCTCATCAGCGTTGGATTAAAAGACTCCACAAGAGGTATGGACTGGTAAGGAACCTTCTCTTACACATATCAAGGTATTTGGCTGTGATGCATACGTTCATGTTCCAAAGGAATGTAGGAGTAAGCTAGATAAGAAGGATGAAAAGTGTATCTTTATTGGATATAAATATGGCCTCAAAGTTTATAAGATTTGGAACCCAAAAACTAAGAAGGTAGTGCATAGGCGAGATTTGGTATTTAGAGAAATGAAGGATGTTGTTAAACAAGAAGTCCTACCAAGTAAGGAAGAACTAGAGAAAATATAATTTGATTTAAAGGCTGATGAATCAGACTCTACAGAAGAACATGAATCAAAAGAAGAATATCCTCATACTCCAGTATTGAGGAGATCGGTTCGAGAAAGAAGTCTACCAGAAAGGTATACTCCATCTGATTTCCATTCAAATTTTTATTTGTCTATTACTGATGATGATCCTAGAACTGTAAGGGAGGAAGTTGGTTTAGAGAATGGAAATATCTGGAAAAGGGCCATGGATGAAGAAATGGCAGATTTGGATAAGAATGAGGCTTGGGATCTAGTGGAGTTGTCGAATGGAATAAATACTATTGGAAACAAATGGGTATCTAAAAAGAATCTTAATGAAAAAGGAAAAGTGTAGAAATACAAATCTCGGTTAGTAGCAAAGGGTTATTCCCAAGTTGAGGGAATTGATTTTGGTGAGATTTTTTCTCTTGTTGCCAAGTTAACCTCTATAATATTTCTGTTATCTGTTGCTGTTGCATTTGATTTTGAAGTAGAACAGATGGATGTGAAGACAATTCCTACATGGGGATCTAGAAGAAGAAATCTATATGAAGCAACCAAAAGGTTATGCTATGAAGGGAAAGAAGGAGCTGATATGCAAGATGAAAAATTCCATGTATGGTTTAAAACAATCATCAAGGATGTGGAATCAAAAATTTGATACTTATATGTTGGGACTTGGCTTCACAAGAAGAAAAAATGATCACTGTGTGTATTTTAAATTAATTGGTGATCATTTGATTTATTTGGTCTTGTATGTGGATGAGATGTTGATGATAGGAAACAACAAGGATATTATCCAAGATGTGAAAACTCAGTTGTCCTCTAAATTTGACATGAAGGATCTCAGTGCTTCAAATTTTATTTTAGGCATGGAAATTAAAAGAGATCAGAAAAAGAGGAAACTCTAGTTAAATCAGAGAAAAAATGTCGAGACAATATTTCATAGGTTTAATATGAAGGAATGTAAACTGGTCAAGGTTACTATTCCTATTGGGGTAAATTTATTTGCGGATCAGTGTCCCAAGACATAGAAAGAGGAGGAGGACATGTCTCGTGTTCCATATGCGAGTGCAGTTGGAAGTTTGATGTATGGAATTTTCTGTACTAGACCGGACATTGCACATGCAGTGGGAGTTTTGAGAAGGTATATGTCAAAACCAGGGAAGGAGCATTGAACAAAAGTAAAAAGGGTTTTCAGGTATTTGCATGGCACTGCTAGCTATGGAATGTGCTACGAAGGAAGACCAGGATTGTACAGAGTGGTGGATATACATGTCTTTGTAGATGCATATTGGTTTGGATATATGGATTGTAGGAGATCTACAAGTGGGTATGTGTTTAACCTATTTGGAGGAGAAATAAGTTGGATGGGAAAAATATAGGTTGTAGTGTCACTTTCAACTAGAGAAGCTGAATACATGGAAACCACTCATTCAAGTAAGGAAGCAATATGGTTACAAATATTGTGTTCAGGTATTGGGTTGGTACAACAAGCTGTGAGGATAGATTGGGACAATCAAAGTGCAATTTATCTGGTGAAGAACCCAACTTATCATTCAAAGACAAAGCATATTGATATTCAATATAATTTTGTGAGAGACATGATTGAAGAAAATAAAGTATTGTTAATGAAGGTGGAGACTTTGAAGAATGTTGCAGATTCATTAACAAAATCTGTGAGCACTGATAAGTTCTCTTGGTGTACAAGATCCATGGGAATTGATGCCTTGGATTGTTGATTATGTAACCCTGTAACCTCCTGTATTCAAAGAAAACAACAAGTGGGAGAATGTTGGATATG
>JZKD02S1353806.1:167579-182861 GCA_000966675.3 Picea glauca | reverse complement strand
GTTGAGGGTTTCCGGTAAAGATCTCTGTGTATTCTGTGTATGAGCCATTGATTAATTTATGTATTGCTTAAGAATATATATGCATTGCTTTACTTCGCAGGTTTAAAAATTACATAGAGAACCCTTCCACAAATCTCTGATAATAACCCGCTAGCCCCATAAAGCTTCTTACCTCATGAGCATTTTTCGGCACTAGCCATTCCATAATGGCCTTTGCCTTTTCTGGGTCCACAGAGATTCCTTCACCGTAAATGATATGCCCTAAATAGTGAATTTATTTCTAAAAGAAGGAACACTTTGACAACTTCCCATACAATCTGTTCTCTCTAAGTCGGGACAACACCACTCGTAAGTGTTTCTCATGCTCTCTTTTGTTCTTGGAATAGATGAGGATATCATCTAAAAAGACTCGTACAAAGCGGTCTAATTACTTTTGGAATACACCATTCATGAGGCTCATGAATACTGCTGGCTCATTGGTTAATCCGAAAGGTACTACAACGAACTCGTAATGCCCAAACCGAGTTTGAAAGGCAGTTTTAGGAATATCGCCTTCCTTAATCCTTAATTGGTGATACCCTAATCACAAATCAATTTTTGAGAATATCGTTGCTCCTTTCATCTAATGAAAGAGATAATTTATTTGTGGTATTGGGTACCTATTTTTCACTGTAGCACGGTTCAAGTCCCTGTAATCTATGCACAGTCGTAAGGAACCATCCTTCTTCTTCACAAAGATTACTGGTGCACCCCAAGGTGAGACACTGGGCCTTATTATCCCTAAGTCGAATAGCTTTTTCAACTGCATTTGCAACTCACAAAGTTATGGCGATGTCATTATATACAAAGTCTTGGAAATTGGTTCTACACCAGGTTTTAGCTCAATAGTAAAATCAAGCTCCCTCTCAGGAGGTAACCCCAACTACTGGTTCGAAAAAACATCCTTAAACTTTGACAACACTGGGTACTGATCCAAGGAGGTTCCTTTCCTCTCATTAACTTATTCCACTACATAAATTCGACACCCTTGCCTCATGCACCACTTAACCTGCATAGTTGAGATAAAGCGTAGAGACACCTTTCTCCGTACACCATGGATCTCTACTGGCCTTCCTTCATCGTCAACACAAAGCACCCTTTTTTCGAAACAATCTACCATAGCTCGATGGGATTCTAACCAATCCATTCCAATGATTAGGTCATATGTCCCAAGAGCAGTGACATATACCTTCAACCTGATAGTACACACTCCCAAGTCTACTAGACAATTATCAATGTTAGGTCCTACCGCTTGTTTTTCCCCCGAAGCCATCTCGACTTGTTTAAATTCGTCACGCTCGTAGGCTGCCAACCTACTCTTTTCTAATGCAAAAGGTGAAATGAAACTATCTGTAGCACCAGAATCAAATAAAATTTTAACATTGATATGATTTAGCGTACCTGACGACTCCACCACCGTGGATTGATGTTCTGCCTGGCAATTATTAACTACTGCATAAATATGGTGGCTACCACTTGCTCTTCCCATCGGGGCCTTTTCTTCTCTATGCACAAATCCTGCTTGCAACTCTGGGCATTCACGCTAGTAATGGGGTCCTCCACATCCCCAACATGTAACACGAGATGGAACCTGCGCACTGCTCTGTGACGGTCTCTGAAATGATTTCCTTCCCCTGGAACCCCTGCCCCTACTAGCTTCTCCCCAAGAAGGTCGTGAACCTGCCTGCGTCATTGGTGATGAACATGATGTCGCACTCACTGCCATTGAAATACCTATGGTGACTGTCCTTGGTGCGAATCTATTACCATATGGAGGTGGCCTTGAGCTCCCTCCCCTGGAGAATGTCCTAGGGGCCTTCCCCACGAATCCAGGTTGATGCGGAAAGGTCGATCTCATACCTCCATTTAAGTTCATGCGTTCCTCACCATAATGTTCATTTTCTACTGCTTCCGCTACCGAAGACGGTTTCCACATCCATACCATGGCCATTATATTAGGGTTTAACCCATAGACAAAGCGTTCTACCTGTCGTTGATCATTATCCATGTACGAAACATATTTTACCAATTCCATAAACCTGATCTTGTACTCTTCCATGGTCCTGTTTCCCTGTACTAGGGCATGAAATGCTCCCACCTGCTGTTCCTCGTAGTAAGCTGGTAGATATTTCCTTCGAAACCTTTCTTCAAAAATTTCCCAAGAGACGGTGTCTGGGGTAAGGTGCAACTGTCTCTCCAAGTTTCCCCACCAGTTCAAGGAACTGTCCCTTAACTAAAAGATTTATATTTTCACCTTTGATGTGGATGCATAGTCCCTTAAGGAGAAACATCGTGTCATCCCTTCCAACCATGCTTCTTCACGTTCACTGGCACGACCCTCGATGAAATCTGTAAGTTTGATCTTTTGCAGTTCTCTAGTGATGTCCTCGGGTGGAGGCACCCCCCCTGAATCCCTCGATGCTTCAGGATTACCCGTTCGAGATGGTGGGAGCTCCACTTCGATCCCTGCTGAATGACGCCCCTTTAAAGTCTCATTTATGGCCTCCAAAGAGCGCAAAATGAGAGCTAATTTAGGTGATGGTGGTGGCGGCGTTGGAGGTGTCTGCGATGATGCCCCTCTACCTCGATTTCCTCGAGTCCTAACCATCCTGTATAATTGAATCTGCATCAACCAAAAGTTTGTCGGGGAGAGTCTAGGGCAAGTCACATTTGCGCCCCTTAAACTTGAAAACAGGGTTAGGCGTAAGTTTTTTTTTTTTAAATTGTCTGTAAATAGACGTTACTCTCTTTAGGGGAAGTGGTTAGGTCAAGGTCAAAGCATCTAAGCTCGATGTCTTTGCCTAAGAAAAATACTGACTCCCTTGGCTGGTAGCTACGCTAGCACTGTACCACACTCGCCACTTCCTCTCACTTACCTTCCTAGTGCACATGAAGCCCCCTCCCCCGTGTCATGGTTTAAGTCCTTAAACTTTTCGTTTAAAACTGATTAATGTGATGTTTTAACATAATTTATCATTAACACTAAATGCTTACTTAGTTAATTAATCATTCTATTTTATTAGTCACTAATAAATTACTTTAATTTTATTTTAAAACAAAATTTAAATATATAATTAAAGCTTAAACTAAATTTTATTATTAACTTAAAGCTTAAACTAATTAAAGCTTAAACCATGTTTTATTACTAAATAATTAAAGCTTAAACTAAGTTTAAACTATTTTTTTTTTAAACTAAATAAGTTTTTCGGATTTTATTAAATAATTAGAATTTAAACTAAATAAATCATTTAAAATTTAAATTTAATAAAAATTAAAAGAATGATGAATTAATATATAAAAAAAATTACAATAATCAAAATAAAAATAAATAAATAAATATTTTTTTTTTTTAAATAATTAAAAAAAAGAAAGGTGTGAGCACACATGAAGCCCACGTTCCCCCCTCGCTTCCTCCAACTCTTTTTATCTAAATGCTAACCCTCATTTTCCCACTTGTTTTTTTTTGCGAGGCCCCTGGCTACACGGTTGGTTGTCATGGCCATTCCCTCTACTCCTCCGTCGTGGTTCTCGCTCGACACTTGGAACGATATCGTGGCTTAGCGCAGAGTCTTGGGTTTGTTGGCTTAGCTCGTAGACTGCATGAGCTTCGGCTCCGTGTGGACTCTTTCCTTGACGCGCTCGACCAACAGGTCGTGGTTTCGAGTCGTATGAGCACGAAAACATGATGCATAGTGCACTGTTATGCCCTTATGGGTTCCTTCCTTGGCTCGACAATGTATTAGCTTTCTATTTTGGGTAATTTCTCAAAGGCTTCAGCTGTGATACCAATTTGCCTGTTGCAGAGTGTTTCACGGAAGTCAATGACTAACACTTACTGGAGAGATGGCTGCTCATTAGGGATTCCTACTCTGGCAAAGAGTGCTCGTGGTGATCTCCTACCAGCAGGGATTTCTGGTGGTCATGATATTCCTAGTTATTTACCTGACATGGAAGATCGATCATTTATGCGGGAATCCAACCCTCCTTGAGCTCTGGATTCCCATTCTCGAAATGGGCTTCCATATTCTGCTGGTGGATTATCATCTATCGATATTGGTAGTGTGGATTCAAGTCTTCCACTGCTAAACTACTTCCAAAGACCAGCCTAGAGTATACAACGTTCCTTAATCTTTGCTTTATTGTGGGCCAATTTCTGAGAATAGTATACAGTGGCGGTTTTCCATAACAAAGATTTTCTTTCGTTGCTAAGTTTGGTATGGTATGCGATGCATAATTTGCATGTATATTTGATCTAAACATTTCGTTGCATCCTCATGACAAGATGTATGTCTGTTGTAACAAGGTTCCAGTATGCAATTCGAAACTCATATTTCAAGTAGTGAACACGTATGCTACCCATTTGTGCATGGTGTATGCACTTGGCTTGGTTTGGCGCTTAGGTGTTAGGCTCGGTCTAGTTTGGTCGTTGGGTGCCTTCTTTAGGTTACGGTTTGCAGGTTCATTTTTATTTTTCTTTGTTTTCTATTTGCTATATTTGGAAGGTCTGGGTTCCATTCCCATCGACCACCATATCCCCCGGCTCTTTGTTACACGTTGGTTTAAATATTGGTTTTTTTTTTTCATTTTATATAAGTAATAATTTTTTTTAAACATACATTATAATACCAATTTTATTTAGAAAAGTAAGTAAATAAAAAAAAATAAGTAGATCTGTATATACAAAAAAAAAACAACTAATTTATTTTTTTTAAAGAAAAAGCTCATCTATATTTTATGAGGTTTCTTACAGGTTCGCAGGTGAACATGTGTTGGTTCTCATAGATTAAGGACATCTTGGGGTTCTTTTGTACCACCTACCCCTTCAGCTTACAACAATTTCTATGGTTTTATGGGTTGTTTTAGTTGTTAAAGGGATGGGGTTCTTCCATCGTTATCATTATTCTCCTCATGAATACATTCCGAGGTCAAATAGCATGGCTATGCAATTCCACTTACATCTTATTCGTTGTCTCCCCATGGATATGTCTAGAATCACCATGGATCCATTAGTCACTACTGTTTTGAATATATTTTGAGGTCAAATAGCATGTCTATGTGATTGCACTTACATCTTATCATTATCTCCTCATGAATACATCTAGAATCACCATAGATCCATTAGTTGCTATTGTTGTGATACTAGCTTCAACAATGAAAAAAACAACAAAAAAATGTGCAATGTGACTATCTATCTTCATTTTGGCCCTCTCTTCCTATGTTGAGTCAATGAAAGGCCAAGAGAGTGATCTCGTAGAGGCAGTCGTGGTAGTTATGAAAATTTTTGGTGTGGCATGAAAGTAAGAGGCACACACTCATGGTAAAGATAACAACACAATTCAATGAATCAAATTAAATCAGATAGTTCAACTCATGAATTGTACTATCAATCTTCCACATTATTTGGGCTAATTCAACTGAATTTAGTAACTATGGTCTTAAGTTGTGATTAAACTAGTTGTAAACTTAAATCTAACAAAGGCTATTTTTTTATTGATCTATATCTCAAGGTCTAAATCAACGTTAACAAAATTGTTTCTATAACATTTCCAAATTCATTATCAACAAAAACATAAAAACACAGCCACTACTCTACTATAACACTTGTTTAAAGTAAAAAAATCAATATTACTTAATATTCTCTTTAACAAACTGCACAAACCACATGGCTTAGAAGGAGTATTGTCCAATTCTAACAACTCCATAATTGAAAGACCTTATTGTTTATATATTTGATTTTTTTTATAAACAATATATTACAAATGAATGACTCATAATATAGTTACATATTGTTATGAACATTGTATAACATTATAAAAATAAGAATAATGAAAAATGCAACCTAAAACCACAAATAATTCACTAAAGCTAACACACAAAGGTACAATACAATTATGTGCACTAAATAACATTATCAAAATAAAAATGAAGAAAAATTGCAACTCAAAACCACAAATCACTCACTAAACCTAACACATAAAAGTATAATACAATTATGCACACATTATATAACATTATCAAATAGGAATAAATAAAAATGCACTCCAAAACCACAAATAACTCACTAAACCTAACACATAGATGTATAATACAATTATGCACAATGTATAACAATATCAAAATATGAAAAAATAAAAATGCAGCCCAAAATCACAAATAAATCACTAAACCTAACACATAAAGGTACAATACAATTATATACACTATATAACATTATCAAAATAAAAATAAAGAAAAATGCAACCCAAAACCACAAATAACTCACTAGACCTAACACATCAAGGTACAATACAATTCTTAATTCTTGATAGTAACAAAATACTCCAACATTTGCTTCTTATGCTTATCTATGGTATGAGTGAGAAGAACTTGAACTTGCTATCATATATTTTGCACTTTATAAAAATTGGGAAGCTTTGTTGATTTTTTTCTATGTTGTAATAAAAAGTTCCTTATATCATTGGCATGGGATATGTTATATTGATGGAAAGTATAGGTTAGAATTTGAAGTTAAATTGCAATGAACTTTGATTTGTACAAAAATGCGTAGATCTATTATATTTTATGTTGTATGATTGTTAAGTTTTTTCAGTGTAGATTTTATGGAAAATTGTTTAAGTACTTTTTTATGATTTATGAAAGGTAAATATGGTAAATTATCACTGTTAATTATGGTGTTTAATTCCAAGAGATTCGAGAGAGTTAAGCCCAAGACTTGCCAATAATGAGAGGCTCCGCATCTTGATCTAAGATAAATTGAACCAACCCTTGAGACTTGTGTATCAATTGCTAGGTTACCATACCACATGCATAGATATTTGTGGGGTTGGGCATGTATAAAAGGTGTACTATGTCCCTCTTAGCAACCTCTCTAAATTGGTCATTTGTCCAATGAAGAAATTTCGTGGATGTGTTAAGGCTTATATTCAACATCATCTAAAGTGACTTAAAAAATGCATTGATAAACTCTAGATCATCTTAAAGAAAATTAAAGTAGAAAAAACAAATTGAAGCTACACATGCATCAAAACATCTTGGTTATAGCATGCATGATATATATTTTGTAACACTACATAGGAATGGCCAACATTGAGAACTTATTAACCATAACAAACACATCGCTAAAGTTATATAAAAAAATCACCAAACTTGTGAAAAAATCCATCGAAATTAACTCCCAATATATTTGTAATTTAGATTAACAATGGTGTGTATAATATTTACTTTTTATTCTTGTTGTTGAATTTGTTATAAAATAATAACTACATACATAGATATACTATTCCGCATTTATGTAAAGACTTTTTTTGGGGTAAAATTGCTTCTACAAAACTAATCTTTTGAAAGGAAAAAATGAACACATACATCATTAACAATGAAACCTAGATATATTTCTCAAGATTAGCATACAACCTAAATATGTACGAGTTTACATAATCTACTTAGTATGCTCCAAACACTCATTCCAAGTCTAATTAATTATCAAAACATATGAAGATATAACATGAATAATTGATATATGAAGTGTCACAAGAAATCATTTATCACTTTTTCATTTAATTATAAAATCTTTTGCTCTTCTGAAATTATTGTACTAAAAATGTAAAATCTTGCGTTATCATCATTGCAATAATTATGCAATTCAAGTTTATTTCTTAAGCATGGAATTGTAACCATGAAAATTATGCCTTTTGAAATTATTCAAGTCAAAATATGCCTTTTGAAATTATTCAAGTCAAAATGTGAAATTTTAGCTTATCTTCATTACCATAATTCATAATTTTGCAATGTAAATCAAATTTATTTTTGAAGCAAGAGAATGCAATTTCTTGCAGATCAAAACAAGTGATTGTTGAATCTCGAACGAAATGAAGAGAGGTTGTTGATTTATGTACCTTTTGCATGCTAAGATAGAGCTTAGAGATCAAATTTGAAGGAAAACGTCATAGTTCATTTTGAAAGGATATTATCAATGTAATCCTTATATGTTGACAACCAAAAATTAATGGTTAAGAACATGTGTTTCCTCTTAAGAGGTCACAGGTTCAAATCCAAAGGGGGGTAGGGTATGTATACCTTCGTAGACTTTACCAGTGAAATTGTTGGTCGGAAGGGGGTCCCTTGTCCCACAAATAAGGGGGTCTCATACACCAATTTAGTGTGTTGGCTTGCTCTTGACCTTAAAAATAGATTATTATTATTATAATATGTTTTTTATTTGAAAATGAAAAAAAAAATCAAATAACAATGAGTATCCTTATCTTGAAAATAATGGTATAATGAGTTATCCCTTTTAAAATAATCATTAAATGTGATTTTTAGTCAACATTTCACAATCTTTAACACTTCCACATCATATGTGTCTCCAAATTCTATAAATTCTTAAAAGGAATAGATGCACATTGCAAACATACCACTTATGAATATAGGGGAATGATCTTCCACTAAGCAAAAAAACTATCATATAAATTTTCAATGAAACACTTTAAACTCTAGCTTAATGAAGAAAAACCTCATAAATTAGTAAAGTTTTGATATTCAATTTTGAGATTGATGAGGTTTTGATTAGAACTTTTAGAGAAAATCTCTAAATTAGAGATTATTTAGAGCTTATTTTCTTCTTGTAAAGATTTTTTTTATTTTTTTTAAATAAAGTGCTAGAAAGCTCTTGAAAGAAGGAATGTGACGGCCTCAAATTTGATGAGGGCTTTACCATCTGAGCTTCGCTGTCGCCGGGAATCGAACCTGAGTTTGGGGTTCAGAGTAAACTTTCCAGTGTAGAGCTTCATACATATAATTCTGTAGGCATGAATATATTTACCCAAAATCGTCGTTGCCGGGATCGAACTCGGGTCACCTGCGTGACAGGCGGGAATAAGTCCCACTATACTACAATGACTGTGTTAAACAAAAATGATGAAAATTTTATCAGCTTAATATACCAGCTTGTAAAAATATAATAAATGAATAATTTGAGAACATGAAGAAAAAAAATCAATAGCTACAAGATAGTGGACTCAGATGCAACCGTCTCAGCGTGAATATCTAACCGAGTTACGGAGGGAACTTGTATCCTCCTTTCGTGCTAAATCTCATCACCGCCCACCCATAGAGTATAACGAGTTTTCTCTCTCCATATTAGCATAATAGGTTTTTTCTCTCCATATTAAGATGACAGAATCAGTTCCACGCTTCTCCATGTGGGATTACATATGCTACTCTTCTCGACTCCCTATGTTCCACATTAATAACTCTCGCATGCTTACATCTGAGCTACATCCCCATGATAATCGCTACTTCACGGGTTAAAATTCAACAACAATGAACATGACAATATGTACTGAGCAATCATCAATCGACATTCTGTGGTCTGACAAAATCGTGATGTTTAAATGTGTGTGTCTGCAAGAGTAGTGGTGCAGGGGAAAGAAAGAGGTATCGCCCTTGCCAGGGATCAGCCCACGTGACAGAAGGGAATACTCGCCACTATATATCGAGCCCGTCTAGCTCAGTTGGTATAGCGCAAGGCTCTTAATCTTGTGGTCGTGGGTTCGCGCCCCACGGTGGGAGCAAGCAATTTGTAGTTCTGTTCCAGCAATTTGTTGTAGCTGGAACTTCGGTTTGATCCCTGGCAACCGCGATAACTCTTTTCACCCCGTGCACCATTATTCTTGCAGACCACAGACATTTAAACATCACGATTTTGTCAGACCACACAAGGTCGAATGTTGATTGCTGAATATGTATGACTGTGATTTATTGTTATTCTTGGTACTGTTGAAATTAACCCATCGGATATATGACTGTGTTTTATTGTTATTCTTGGTACTGTTGAAATTAACCCATCGGATAACAAATATCTTGGGGATGTAGCTCAGATGGTAGAGCGCTCGCTTAGCATGCGAGAGGTACGGGGATCAATACCCCGCATCTCCACTTTTAGCCTTAATTAGCACCATTTTTAGAGTAAATATCTAACTGAATAATGGAGGAAACTTTGATCCTCCTTTTGTGCTTAATCTCCTCACAGCTCGCTTCTCTTAACTCTACACATCCTCTATTATAGATATTGAGAAAAACAATATCACATGCTCAAGAAACATTGGAAGGACCAACAACCTTAGATATTGAGAAAAACAATATCACATGCTCAAGAAACATTGACTGATTTATTAAATTTGCTTGCATGATTACAATGAAGAGCAAAACAATATCACATGTTCAAGAAACACTGGAAGGACCAACAACTTTTTTTACAAATCAGAGACTGATTTATTAGATTTGCTTGCATGATTACAATGAAGAGCAAAACAAGATCACATGTTCAAGAAACACTGACTGATTTATTAGATTTGCTTGCATGATTACAATGAAAAGCAAAACAATATCACATGTTCAAGAAACACTGCAAGGACCAACAACCTTTTTTACAAATCAGAGACTAATTTATAAGATTTGCTTGTATGATTACAATGAAGAGCTCTTCTATTTATAGTAGGCTGAGAGGAGACATCATTGATGAAGGTAGATGGATAACTCACTCATTAAAGTAATAAAACAAAGGGATGATTGGGCAATTCACCCACTCTAGTGATAAGTCAGAGAAGCACATGGTGTGAGTACACAAACAACCAAGAAGATAAGATGTCCTAAGAAAGCTTATACATCAACACCCCCCCCTAAGTGCAACTTAGGGAAGTACAAAAAGCCTCAAAAAATGGGTCCTGCCTACTAGGCCTGCTAAGGTACCCAATACAAACTCTCAGAACTGGAAAAAAAAAACTCCTCTCATAAAGAGAGAAAAACAACATTAAAAAGTGAAGGTAGGAGGTCTCAAGATAACCCCTAGAGACAACTTCCTTCACCCCGAGCATTGATCGTAGCTAAAGAAAATGAGGTGATGCCAAAGGTTTAATGAAGATGTCAACAACTTGCGCCTCAATGGGCAAATAGTCCACGCTGAGAACACCATCCTGGATGAGTTGTCTAATGAAGTGCATGTGGATCTCAATGTGTTTGGTCTGTTGATGTTCCACTGGGTTGCGATAAATGTGTATGACACTATGATTATCAAACCAAAGAGTGGTGGGATGATCTTGTTGAATGCCAAACTTTGTTAGTAGTTTTTGAAGCCAAAGAACCTTTTGACTAGGAAGAACTGCAGCATGATACTCAGCTTCCGTAGAGGATAAAACAATTGCAGATTGTTTTTTGCAAGACCGTGTAATAGGTGTGGAGCCAAGACAGTAGACAAAGCCAGATGTGGACTTTCGATCATCAACTGAACCAACCCAATCAGAGTCAATGAAGCCCACAAGCTGAGAAGCACCAGAAGAGTACAAAATGCCAAAATTGGTACTGCCTTGAATGTACCTCAGAATGTTCTTTGCTTCCTTCCAGTGACTCTCATGAGGATCTTGAAAGAACCGAGAGATAAGTCCTATTACAAAAGATATGATAGGACGTGTATGAGTCAGATTCAACAAAATCCCAACTAGTTGTCGATACAACAAAGGATTAACACGTGGTGAGGAGAAACTAGCAGAAAGGGTAACCCCTGGCTAAAATGGAGTAGGGGCACGTTTACAATCAACCATGCCAAAGAGCTAAAGTAAATAAAGTGCATACTTCTGCTGAAATATGGAGATTCCTTCAGAAGACTGAAGAACCTATAGACCAAGAAAATAATGCAGAAGTTCCATATCTGTCATATCAATCTGTCTCATCAATGCTTGTTGAATACTCTGAATCATAGATGGAGAATTCCCTGTGATAATTAAATCATCCACATACAGAACCAAAATCAAAAGATTAGTACCCTTCTTCTGAGTGTAAACTGTAGGATCAGAATGACAGTGATCAAACCCAGAAGAAATCAAAAAACTATCCATCTTTTCATACCAAACTCAAGGGGCTTGTTTGAGACCATACAGAGAATGTTGAAGCCTACAAACAAGAGAAGAATCCTACACAAAATAAGGAGGTTTCTCCATGTATATTTCCTCATCTAAATCACCATGCAAAAATGTGCTCCTTACATCCATCTAGTAGACTGACTAGCCTTGGGAAGCAGCAAGTGAAATCACAATGCATATAGAATTCATCTTGGCAACATGGGAAAAAGTCTTAGAGTAATCATTCCCTTTAACATGTGAAAATCCCTTGGACACAAGATGTGCCTTATGCTTGTCAACATAGTCATATGTTGCATATTTGGTCCTATAGAACCATTTATAACGAACTAGCTTTCGTTCTTTTGGAGGAGAAACGAAATCCCATGTGTGATTCTTCATTAATGGAGAATACTCCTTTGTCATGGCAACATCCTGTTCAGGTATGCCAACAACATCAGAAAATTGTTGTGGATCATTTGAGATAGCATGACGAAAAAAAAGAGACATTGTTTGTGACTAAATAAGGGAAGAAGAGGCTGAGGCAAAATAACTGAAATCAGTTGGCTCATAGCCATACCTGTCAGGCCTCTTTCTCTCAGGAAATCTGCTCCTGAGATGCAGGTCTTGATCAAGTTGTTCATGTTCTTGATCAAGTTGTTCCTGTTAAGAATGCTCATGCTCTGTTGGTGCAAGTGGTAGATTTTCTTCTAGTCGATGTTGATGTTGAACTTCAAAATGATCATCATCATCTTCTATAACAAAAGTGTCAACATGTTCAACACCATTGCCAGCATGACAATCTGACGATGGAGAAGTCTTTGATGCGGGGTTGAATCCTTCATCGAAATAGACAACTCTTCGAAAGAAGACTTCTTTAGTAATAGGTTCAAGTATCCTATATGCTTTCATGTCCTCACAATAACCAACAAATATCAATGGTTGGCTTTTCTTCTCCATAACTTTGCGCTTTTCAATTAGAATTAATGCCCATGTTGGATTGCCAAATACTCTAAAAGTAGAGACATCAGGCTTAACATGGATCTAAGCTTCCTTTGGAGTCTTATGCAGTACTTCTCGATGAGGCATCCTATTCTGAATGTAATTTGCACAGTTTACTGCTTCAGTCCAGAAGGAAGGTGCCATGTTCTTGGACTGAATCATACAATTTTCCATTTATTTCACCGTTCGATTCTTTCTTTCGGCAACACCATTTTGTTGAGGGTTGTAGGGAACAATGAGATGATGATTGATAGAAAGATATGATTGTTTCTCAACAAAATCCTTAAAGTTATTAGAAGTAGCAAAGACCTCACTCTTGTACTTAAGAAACTACACCCAAGAAACACTGGAAGGACCAACAACCTTCTACAAATCATAGACTGATTTATTAGATTTGATTGCATGATTACAATGAAGAGAAAAACAATATCACATGTTCAAGAAACACTGCAAGGACCAACAACCTTCTACAAATCAAAGACTGATTTATTAGATTTGCTTGCATGATTACAATGCAAAGCTCCTCTATTTATAGTAGGTCGCGAGGAGACATCATTGATGGAGGTAGATGGATAACTCACTCATTGGAGTAATAAAACAAAGAAATGTTTGGGCAATTCACCCACTCTAGTGATAAGTTAGAGAAACACATGGTGTGAGTACACAAACAACCAAGAAGATAACAAGTCCTAAGTAAGATTATACATCAACACCCCCCCCAAGTGAATTTTAGGGAACTACAAAAAACCTTAAAAAATGGGTCCTGGCTACTAGGCCTGCAAGGTACCCAATACAAACTCTTAGAAGTGGAAAAAAAAATTGCTCCCGTAAAGAGAGAATAACAACATTAAAAAGTGAAGGTAGGAGGTCTCAAGATAACCCTTAGAGACAACTTCCTTCACCCCGAGCATTGATCGTAGCAAAAGAAAACGAGATGATGCTAAAGGTTTAGTGAAGATGTCAACAACTTGCGCCTTAGTGGGCAAATAGTCCACACTGAGAACACCATCCTGGATGAGTTGTCTAATGAAGTGCATGTGGATCTCAATGTGTTTGATCCATTGATGTTCCACTGGGTTGCGAGAAATGTGTATGACACTATGATTATCACACCAAAGAGTGGTGGGATGATCATGCTGAATGCCAAACTTTGTTAGTAGTTTTCGAAGCCAAAGAACCTCTTGACTAGCAAGAACTGCAACACGATACTTAGCTTCCGCAGAGGATAAAGCAATTGCAGATTTCTTTTTGCAAGACCATGTAATAGGTGTGGATCCAAGACAATAGACAAAGCCAGATGCAGACTTTTGATCATCAACTGAACCAACCCAATCAGAGTTAGTGAAGCCCACAAGCTAAGAAGCACCAGAAGAGTACAAAATGCCAAAATTGGTATTGCCTTGAATGTACCTCAGAATGTGCTTTGTTGCCTTCCAGTGACTCTCAGGAGGATCTTGAGAGAACCGAGAGACAAGTTCTACTACAAAAGATATGACAGGATGTGTATGAGCCAGATACAACAAAATCCCAACTAGTTGTCGATACAACGAAGGATTAACATGTGGTGAGGAGAAACTAGAAAAAGGGTAACTCCTAGCTGAAATGGAGTAGGGGCACGTTTACAATCAACCATGCCAAAGCACTAAAGTAAATCAAGTGTATACTTCTGCTGAAAAATGGAGATTCCTTCGGAAGACTGAAGAACCTGTAGACCAAGAAAATAATGCAGAAGTCCCATATCTTTCATATCAAACTATCTCATCAATGCTTGTTGAATACTCTGAATCATAGATGAAGAATTCCCCATGAGAATTAAATCATCCACATACAGAACCAAAATCAAGAGATCAATACCATTCTTTTGAGTGTAAATTGTAGGATCAAAATGACAACGATCAAACCCAGAAGAAATCAGAAAACTATCCATGTTCTCATACCAAGCTCGAGGGGCTTTTTTGAGACCATACATAGAATGTCAGAGTCTACAAACAAGAGAAGAATCCTACAGAAAACGAGGAGGTTGCTCCATGTATATTTCCTCATCTAAATCACCATGCAAAAAGGCGCTCTTTACATCCATCTAGTAGACTGACCAGCCTTGGGAAGCAACAAGTGAAAGCACAATGCATATAGAATTCATCTTGGCAACATGGGAAAAAGTCTCAGAGTAATCAATCCCTTCAACATGTGAAAATACCTTGGCCACAAGACATGCCTTATGCTTGTCAACATAGTCATATGTTGCATATTTGGTCCTATAGACCCATTTATAACGAACTAGCTTTCGTCCTTTTGGAAGAGAAACAAAATCCCATGTGTGATTCTTCATTAGTGAAGAATACTCCTTTGTCAT
>JZKD02S1353806.1:142863-160692 GCA_000966675.3 Picea glauca | reverse complement strand
CCCTAACTTACTTCCATCTTCCATTCCTATCCTTCCTCTGTTGGACTATCTTGGAGCGTCAACTATATTGACCTAACTCCAAATAGAACCCGTAAGCAGAAGTGTCACTATCTTGTCCAAGCTTCCCCAGCAGGCAACTGGCAGTCATCATCACATGTCTAGGGGAGCGTGAGCTAACACTGTCCTCCCATGACTCCAGGTTTCGGAGGATACATAGTGGGAAATGCCTCCACCCCTCCTAATAGAACTAGGGTCCACACCCTACAATGGAATATACAGTTGCACCGTGTTGCTGGGAATTTTGTCATCGTTTATTCAGTTTTAGGCAATCTCACCACCTGAAATCCTACACTGGTCCACATATCATAGAAACACATTCAAACCAATATAATTTCACATACAAAGATTCATACCATATTGTTTCTCGGTCGGTGGTCACGATACCCACTTTCATTACCATTATCTCTTGGCTATTTCATTAGCCCAATGACCTACAGATTAGTCTGTAACACAAACTCATACATATCTATGCATTATCATCATGTAATTGCATACAACCATAATTTCAATTTGGTATTCACGTATCAACAACTTTAACATCAAATTTTTCAAGTTAGAAATAGATCTCATAGTATCCCCATAATTCAATCAACGTTACCCATTCATAGAATTATCATTTACATAATAGATTGCATCATATCCATCATCATTCAAATATCATTTAAACCTTCATAGGATTCACATTCACATAGTATATCGCATCATATCCATCATCATTCAAGTGATATTTAAACATTTATAGAATTTACATTCACATAGGAGATCGCATCATATCCATCATCATTCAAATAACATTTAAACATTCATAAAATTTACATTCTCACAATATATCACATTATATCCATCATCATTCAAATACATTTAAACATTCATAAAGGTTCATACGTCTTAAAAGTTCAAGTGTATCATTAATAGTTTCACTGTGAATAGAAAATAAAGGTGATTAGGCCTCAGGTAATCTTAGTTGTCTAAGTCAAAAGGTGGTGTTACATACACCCAACCTTCGAGAAACATATTCTCGAGGTGGTAAAAAAAAGTGAGGGATAATATCATCGTAATGTCTCGACATTCTCCCAAGTAGCAGACCCTGGACTAAACTTGTCCCACTAGACCTTAACTTGGTCTACTAGACGTTTCCTGAGTTGTTGGACTCTACGGTCCAATATGCGCAATGGTTCTACCGTGAGGGTTCCCGCGTCCAATACCTGCAATTCCTTCGAATTTAGTTTATGTGATTCGTCAGCAACATAATGACGTAGAACATATACATGAAAAACATTATGAGTTTTATGCAAGTGGGGTGGAAGTACGAGACGATAGGCAACGGGTCCGATTTTCTCTTGGATTTTGAACGGTCCTATAAATCGAGGTGACAACTTTGTCCCCTTCCTGAACTGAATGGTACTCTTATTAGGCATGATACGAATGAAAACTTGATCTCCTACTTTGTAACTTCGGTCAATCCTGTGTGCATCCGCATAACTTTTATGTCTATCCTGTGCTTCTTTTAGTCTCTGCCTAATCTGAATCACCTGTTCCTCCATCTCTTAAATCAATTCTGACCCAACTGTTACTCGGTCTTCTAATCTTTCCCAACTCAACAGTGTTCTGCATGGCCTTCCATACAGAGCTTCGTAGGGTGGCATTCCGATGGAGCTATGAAAACTGTTATTGTAAGCAAACTCTACCAAAGTTAGGTACTTCTCCCAATGGGTTTGAATATCCATAACATACATCCTAACCATGTCTTCCATAACCTGATTTACTCTCTTAGTTTTCCCATCCGTTTCAGGATGATAAGTTGTGCTTAAGTTCAACTGAGTCCCCAACACTGACTGCAAACTTGTCCAAAATCTAGAAGTGAATTTGGAGTCCCTATCTGAAATGATCTTCTTAGGTATCCCGTTCAAACGGATGACCTCACTTACAAACACGTGTTCCATATCAGTGACATCATAAGTGTCTCTAACTGGAATAAAATGAGCACTCTTGGTCAACTTATCAACTATCACAAGGATGGCATTGTGTCTATGAGATGTGAGCAGCAACCCCACAACAAAATCCATAGAAATGACTTCCCACTTGGACATAGGAAAATCATGTGGTTGTAGGAGTCCTGTCGGGTGATGGTGATTGGATTTCACTTGTTGATACTCTAGGCACTTGGCGACGAAATGGGCTACGTCGCGCTTCATGCCTACCCAGAAGAAGAGATTCCTCATGTCTGCGTACATTTTCTTCACACCCGGATGCACACAATAAAGTGCTCTATGGGCTTCCTTTAGTATGATGCTTCGAATATCCCCACCTTTGGGGATGTACATCCTTCCTCAATATCTTAATAGTCCGTCAGATTCCAGACTATATCCTTCATACTTTGGATCTAATTGCCTCCCACTCAAGAAGTTTGAAGTAACCTTTAAATACCAACTGTCTCCAAGGAGTTGCGTCAACACACATTCCCTCAGATTGACTTTTAAGGGTACCATGGAGAAGACACGTGGTCTCCTACTCAAGGCATCCACGACCACATTCTCTTTTACCTTGATATATGAAATACCAAAATCATACTCACTCCATCGCCTTTACCTAACATTCAGATCCCTTTGAGTGAAGAGATGTTTTAAAATTTGATGGTCCGTTTTGAGCTCAAAGTTTCACCCTACTAGATAGTGCCTCCAAAGTTTCAGAGCTAGCATTACAGCTGCCAACTCTAAATCATGAGTAGCGTAAAGCTCCTCGTGTTTCTTCAAATTCCTTGACACATAAGTTATCACTCCTCCATCCTGCATTAGCATGACCCCCAACCCTTGCTTCGAGGCATCCGTGCAGACTATGAAGTCCTTTTCCATATCCGACACTCGTAAAATTGGTGCACTAGTTAGTAACCTCTTAAGCTCGATGAATGCACTATCACATTCTTCTGTCCAATCATACCTGACCCCCTTGCACTGCAAAGTGGTGATGGGTTTCGCTATTTTAGAGAACCCTTCCACAAATCTCCGATAATAACCCGCTAGCCCCATGAAGCTTCTTACCTCATGATAATTTTTCGGCACTAGCCATTCCATAATGGCCTTTACCTTTTCTGGGTCTACAGAGATTCCTTCGCTGGAAATGATATGACCTAAATAGTGAATTTATTTCTGGAAGAAGGAACACTTCGACAACTTCCCATACAATCTGTTCTCTCTAAGTCAGGACAACACCACTCGTAAGTGTTCCTCATGCTCTCTTTCATTCTTGGAATAGATGAGGATATCATCTAAAAAGACTTGTACAAAGCAGTCTAAGTACTTCCGGAATACACCATTCATGAGGCTCATGAATACTGCTAGCGCATTGGTTAATCCGAAAGGTACTGCAACGAACTTGTAATGCCCAAACCTAGTTCAAAAGGCAGTTTTAGGAATATCACCTTCCTTAATCCTTAATTGGTGATACCCTGATTGCAAATCAATTTTTGAGAATATCGCTGCTCCTTTCATCTGATCGAAGAGATCATCTATTCGTGGTATTGGGTACCTATTTTTCACTGTAGCACAGTTCAAGTTCCTGTAATCTATGCATAGTCGTAAGGAACCATCCTTCTTCTTCACAAATATTACTGGTGCACCCCAAGGTGAGACACTGGGTCTTATTAGCCCTAAGTCGAGTAGCTCTTTCAACTGCATCTACAACTCACAAGGTTCTGGCACTGCCATTCTATACGGAGTCTTGGAAATTGGTTCTGCACCAGGTTTTAGCTCAATAGTAAAATCAAGCTCCCTCTCAGAAGGTAACCCCAAAAACTCATTTGGAAAAACATCCTTAAACTCTGACAACACTGGGTACTGATCCAAGGAGGGTTCTTTCCTCTCATTCACTTATTCCACTACATAAAGTTGACACCCTTGCCTCATGCACCGCTTAACCTATATAGTTGAGATAAAGCGTAGAGACACCTTTCTCTGTACACCCTAGATCTCTACTAGCCTTCCTTCATCGTCAACACAAAGCACCCTTTTTGCAAAACAATCTACCATAGCTCAATGGGCTTCTAACCAATCCATTCCAATGATTAGGTCATACGTCCCGAGAGCAGTGATTTATACCTTCAACCTGGTAGTACACACTCCCAGGTCTACTAGACAATTATAACGCTAGGTCCTACCGCTTGTTTTTCCCTCGAAGCCATCTCGACTTGTTTAAATTCGTCGTGCTCGTAGGCTGCCAACCCACTCTTTTCTAATGCAGAAGGTGAAATGAAACTATCTATAGCACCAGAATTTAATAAAATTTTAACATTGATATGATTTAGCGTACCTGACGACTCCACCACTATGGATTGATGTTCTGACTAGCGATTATTAACTGCTGCGTAAATCTAGTGGTTGCCACTTTCTCTTCCCATCGGGGCCTTTCCTTCTCTATGCACAAATCCTTCTTGCAACTCTAGGCAGTCACGTTGGTAATGGGGTCCTCCACATCCCCAACACGTAACACAAGATGGAACCTGCACACTGCTCTGTGATGGTCTCTGAAATGAGTTCCTTCCCCTGGAACCCCTGCCCCTACTAGCTGCTCCTCGAGAAGGTCATGAACCTGCCTGCGTCGTTGGTGATGAACAGGATGCTGCACTCACTACCATTGAAATACCTGTGGCGACTGTCCTTGGTGTGACTCTATTACCATATGGAGGTGGCCTGGAGATCCCTCCCATGGAGAATTTCCTAGGGGCCTTCCCCACGAATCCAGGATGATGCGGAAAGGTCGATCTCATACCTCCATTTAAGTTCATGTGTTCCTCAGCATAAAATTCATTTTCTACTGCTTCCGCTACCGAAGATGGTTTCCACATCCGTACCATGGCCATTTATTAGGGTTTAACCCATAGAAAAATCTTTCTGCCTGTCGTTGATCATTATCCATGTACGAAACATATTTTACCAATTCCCTAAACTTGATCTCGTACTCTTCCACGGTCTTGTTTCCCTATACTAGGGCATGAAATGCTCCCACCTGCTGTTCCTCGTAGTAAGCTGGTAGATATTTCCTTCGGAACCTTTCCTCAAAAATTTCCCAAGAGACAGTGTCTGGGGTAAGGTGCAACTGCCTCTCTAAGTTTCCCCACAAGTTCAAGGCACTGTCCCTTAACTGAAAGATTTATATTTTCACCTTTGATGTGGATGCATAGTCCCTTAAGGCAAAACATCATGTCATCCCTTCCAACCATGCTTATGCACGTTCACTGGCACGACCCCCGGTGAACTCTGGAATTTTGATCTTCTGCAGTTCTCTAGTGATTTCCTCGATGGAGGCCCTCCCCCTGAATCCCTCGACGCTTCAATATTACCCGTTTGAGATGGTGGGAGCTCCAGTTCAATCCATGCTGGTTGAAGCCCTTTTAAAATCTCATTTATGGCCTCCAAAGAGCACAGAATGAGAGCTAATTCAGGCGATGGTGGTGTCGGCGTTGGCAGTCTCTGCGACGATGCTCCTCTACCTCGATTTCCTTGAGTCCTAACCATCCTGTATAATTGAATCTGCATCAACCAAAAGTTTGTCAGGGAGAGTCTAGGGCAAGTCACATTTGCGCCACTTAAACTTGAAAACAGGGTTAGGCATAAGTTTTTTTTTAACTTGTCTGTAAACAGACAATACTCTCTTTAGGGGATTTGGGAAGTGGCTAGGTCAGGGTCAAAGCATCTAAGCTCGATGTCTTCATCTAAGAAAACTACTGACTCCCTTAGTTGGCAGCGACGCTAGCATTGTACCACACTCGCCACTTCCTCTCACTTACCTTCCTAGTGCGCATGAAGCCCCCTCCCCCGTGTCATGGTTTAAGTCCTTAAAATTTTCGTTTAAAACTGATTAATGTGATGTTTTAACATAATTTATCATTAACACTAAATGCTTACTTAGTTAATTAATCATTCTATTTTATTAGTCACTAATAAATTACTTTAATTTTATTTTAAAGCAAAATTTAAATATATAATTAAAGCTTAAACTAAATTTTATTATTAACTTAAAGCTTAAGCTAATTAAAGCTTAAACCATGTTTTATTACTAAATAATTAAAGCTTAACCTAAGTTTAAACTAATTTTTTTTTTTAAACTAAATAAGTTCTTCGGATTTTATTAAATAATTAGAGTTTAAATTAAATAAAGCATTTAAAATTTAAATTTAATAAAAATTAAAAGAATGATGAATTAATATATAAAAAAATTACAATAATCAAAATAAAAATCAAATAAAATAAATAAAATAATAATTAAAAATAAAAAGGTGCGGGCACGCATGAAGCCCATGTGCCTCGCCCTTGCTTCCTCCAACTCTCCTTATCTAAATCCTAACCCTCATTTTCCCACTTGTTTTTTTTTGCGAGGCCCCTGGCTACACGGTCGGCTGTCATGGCCGTTCCCTCTGCTCCTCCGTCGTGGTTCTTGCTCAGCACTTGGAACGGTATCGTGGCTTAGCGCAGAGTGTTGGGTTTGTTGGCTTAGCTTGCGGACTACACGAGCTTCAACTTCGTGTGGACTCTTTTCTCGATGCGCTCGACCAACAGGTCGTGGTTTCGAGTCCTATGAGCACGAAAATATGATGTGTAGTGCATTGTTATGCCCTTATGGGTTCCTTCCTTGGCTCGACAATGTATTAGCTTTCTATTTTGGGTCATTTCTCAAAGGCTTCAGCCGTGATACCAGTTTTCCCATTGCAGAGTGTTTCACGTAAGTCAATGGCGAATGCTTACTGGAGAGATGATCGCTCATTAGGGATTCCTACTCCAGCAAAGCACGCTCGTGGTGATCTCCCACCAGTAGGGATTTACAGTGGTCATGATATTCCTGGTTATTTACCTGACATGGTGGGTCGATCATTTATGCGGGAATCCAACCCTCCTTGAGCTCTGGATTCCCATTCTCAAAATGGGCTTCCATATTCTACTGGTGGATTATCATCTATCGATATTGGTGGTGTGTCTTCAGGTCTTCCACTGCTAAACTGCTTTCAAGGACCAGCCTAGAGTATACAACATTCCTTAATCTTTGTTGTCTTATGGGTTGATTTCTAAGAATAGTATACAGTGACGATTTTCCATAACAGTGATTTGCTTTCGTTGCTAAGTTTGGTATGGTATGTGATGCATAATTTGCATGTATATTTGATCTAAACATTTCGTTGCATCCTCATGAAAAGATGTATGACTGTTGTAACAAGGTTCTAGTATGCAATTCGAAACTCAGATTTCAAGTAGTGAACACGTATGCTACCCATTTTTGTTTGGTGTATGCGCTTGGCTTGGTTTTGCGCTTAGGTGTTAGGCTCGATGTAGTTTGGTCGTTGGGTGCCTTCTTTAGGTTAGGGTTTGCAGGTTCGTTTTTATTTTTCTTTGTTTTCTCTTTGCTATATTTGGAAGGTCTGGGTTCCATTCCCATCGACCACCATATCCCACGGCTCTTTGTTACATGTTGGTTTAAATATTGTTTTTTTTTTATATATATAAATAATAAATTTTTTTTAAACATACATTATAATACCAATTTTATTTAGAAAAGTAAGTAAATAAAAAAAAAATTAAGTAGATCTGTATATACAAAAAAAAACAATAATTTTTTTTTTTAAAGAAAAAGCTCATCTATCTTTTATGAGGTTTCTTACAGGTTTTTTTTTTTTACAGGTTCGCAGGTGTTGGTTCTCATAGATTAAGGACATCTTGTGGTTCTTTTGTACCACCTACCCCTTCAGCTTACAACAGTTTCTATGGTTTTCTGGGTTCTTTTAGTTGTTAAAGGGATGTAGGTTATATTTTTTTTTGTTGTTAAAGGGCTGTAAGGGTTTCAAGGTTGCAAGTCCAGGTTTTCATGGTTGATCTAGTATCATAAGGTATAGCATTTAGCCTAGAGTCAAGAGGATGGGTGGGTAGGTAGGCCCTTGGCCCCAAATTTTAAACTAGGGCTTTGATACCATGTGTACGATCTTTACTAAGGCTTCAAAGTTAAATGGTAAATTTATAATCTAAATTACTTTTCCTTTCTTGAACACGACATCGAATTTCTATTTATGTTTGCATTACAACAAATCTAACTAATTTATGTTGAAGTTCTGCAAATTAACCAACTAAATATTAAATTCTCATTTTATACAGTCCAAAATAGTCACATAACAGATTACACAACATATTGCACATTTTCCATACATAAATTCATATCATAACTTTCATTTTGAACAAAATTAGTACCAGAAAAATACCTCTTGAAGAAGAAGTTTGTCCCTTTCTTTCATGTTGTTGCAAACTACTTGAAACTTCCTGAAAACTTAATCTTTTCCTCCCAGCCAGCTAGGAACAGAGCCTCTCCGACTCCCTAGCTCCAGGAACCCTTGCGGTTTCCTAGCCCTCCGAGCCCAAAATCCCCAGCAACCCCGGTGCCCCCTATGACAGACCTCCAACAAGCTCCTCAACAAAACCACCACAAGTTCCTCCACCAAACCACACAACTAGATCCTCCAAAATAGAGCCCGTAATACCATCCTCCAAAATAATGTCCCTCCCCCCTTTCCTTATCCTCCCCTCCCATCATTCACCGCCTCCATCCTTCATTTAATTCTCAACTACCCTCCCTCAATTAGGTGTCAACCACCTTATACCCTTTTCATTAATGGGTTGATCCTCTGATACAAAATAATAATTAATAATTTATTAAACTGGATTTTATTAAACAGATATTTAATCATTAAATTAATTAATTAATTAATTAAACCAATATACATTCAACAAATATTTAACCACGACAATTAATTAATTAAACTAATATACATTAAAAAATTACTTAAATCATGATAATTGATTAATTACTTAGGGTTGTTACAAAGAGTGAATGGTGGAAAAGGGATCTTCTTAAAAAATATTTTTTTGGGGACAAAAGGCAATGCATAGATGGTATTCTGATCAAACAACCAGGTTCTCCAATTTTGAAGCTTATTTGGGCCTCCCTTCTTTTTTTCCAAAATTATATCACCTGGAATTCAAGAAATGGAAGACATGTCAACATTTGGAAGTATGGTTTTCTAGGATCTCCCCCTTTTTGTCATGATCCTTATTTTCTACCCCTCAGGTGTTGGTTGTCAAGTTAGCATAAGCTCGCTCTCTTTGATATCTCAAGGTGGAACCAAAAGGGAGGTTGGATAGGCTAGGCTTTGTGCCATATCCCTCTCCACCTCAGTGATTTGGCTCATTCCTTTTTTCCAAAAATACAAGGGGGAGCCCCTGGTTCATCGACAGATAAGAAATAGTAGAAGTTGGGGAACATTATACTATTCAGTAAAGGAATGATATAATGTTTTTCTTCAAAAATATTCTCTCCCAGAAAAAATCAAATATTTTTTGGAACATTTGGAACAATGATGGGCTTCCGAAGTATTCTAGCCCATGGTAAGATCCTCATAGGGGAAAATTTGAGCAAAAGAGGATTTCAAGAGCCTTTTCGATGTCCATTATTCCTTCAAAGCTTGGAGTCCTATAATCACCTATTCCTAGAATGTGAATTCTCCAAACGGTTATGGAAGATTGCTTACTCATAACTAATTAATAAGGTTTCATGACCTCCTACCCTTAAAACTCTATTGGGAAAATGTTGATCTTTTTATCAAGGCTCTATTCATGGTAATCTATTGTTTCAAAGAGTGTGTAAAGCATCACCTAAATATGTTTGCTGGAAACTATGGCTTGCTAGAAATAGAGCCATATTCAAGAACCAACATTTGACTCCTCATTTTGTGGTTGCGCATGCTTTAGGACAAATGGAATAATATTTGAACTGCAAGAGACTTCAAGTGGAGGCCCCCTAGAGGATAGACCCCAAGGAGGAACTTTGGTTGTCTAAACTAAATATAAATGTTACAATTAGCAACAAAATTTCTCAGAGATCATTCTGGCAACTTTGTTCTTATCCAACTAAATTTCATTCTTGTATTTCTTCCCAAACATGATGTACTTTGTGCTTTGATGGGGCTTCTAAAGGAAACCCAGGGGAGGCAGGTGCGGTAGGGGTGCTCTATGTGCCCAGAGAAATTTGAGAATTATACTTCTATTTGAATCTTGGGGTAGCCGCGAATAACAAAGCATAGGATTATGCAATATATCAGGGGATTAAGTTGGCAAAGAAAATAAATATATCTCATTTGATCATTGTCGGAGATTCTAAAAACACCATTAGATACTTTGTCACAGGATTTGTTCCTAGGGATGTTGGATTGAATTCCATTATTGAGTGTATTTGGATCAATATATCCATTATTTTTATTTCTTTCTTTCACATACTCAGTGAAAATAACAAGGAGGATGATGAAATGGAAAATAGAGCAATTGGTCTAGCCCCTGGTTCCCTGAGGGGTTATTGGGTGGTGTGTCTAGAATCTCCTCCTTAATGTTTAGTACTTGGAAATTTGGTTGGGCCTACGTGGCACTAGAAGTCGCTTACACACTATCACATGGAAGGTTCATGAAGGATGTCATGCAACGACTCATTCAGGATAAAAGGGCGATGTAGGTAATGGGTTTCATGAGTGGGCATGGTACTCTGGTTCATGGGTGTTGGAGGAGATATTGGGAGATGGTACCAAATCAGTACAATTTCATTCCCATCTCTATGGATATGACATCAGATAGGAAAGTTACAATAATTGAAGAGAATGGATGGGAGGAGAAAGTACAAATCAAGATGGAAAATTCAGGATATGTTGTCAGTTGGCTCGAGTGCTCACATGGATAACTCATGGGAATTTATTTGGGAAGAGATGTTAAGGTACGCGCTGCATGTATGGAATTTATTAGGTATGGATGCTCCACTATTAATATTGGAAATGTAGTCCCAATAATTATAATTCTCCTCAGCTTCACGCTGGTAAATATTGTTTGTAATTTATTTTTTTCTATCCTCGTCATCTCTCAGCCTTCCTAGTTGTTGTTTGGTCTCACTTCAGGGAGTGGTGGGCCTAGTGGTATACCTTTTTTTTGCATGGACCCTCTGTTATTTCCCTCATTTCATTTTCAAGTTTTGATATCTTCGATAAATTGGATCGACATGGCGAATGGGTCGAATGATAGGTTTCAGGAAGTGAACTTGATGGATAAAAATTTCTTGAAACTTCAACGACTAGTCATTAAGGTGAATGTACTCAATTCTATTGTTTCATTTTCTTTGGACACTCTGACTCAACACCGGGTATTAGTGGGGAAGCTTCAGGATGAGGTCAACTTTTTGTGATTTCAAGTGGAATCGTTGCAGTTGCAACTTGCACAAAGGGACAAGGCACAAGAGAATTATGCTCCTAGTATGGTCACAGGTTGTTCACTCATGCTAGAGGAGACACTAATTCCAAATTTAATCGTCACATCAGCACCAACAGAGGATGAATATGTCATAAAGGAGGAGGTATAGAATGTTCCTGTCTTTTAAGTTTAGTCATGTTTTATTTTTTTGTATGTATTCTCGTAATGTTTTATCGAATTTACTCAATTAATCTATGTAGCAGTTTTAGACTTTGGAGAAATCATAGAGATAAAGCAGGTTCAGCGAAGCTAGTTGTTTTGAAAGAACTAGAATTTTTTCCTATAAACTGGTTCTTAATTTTGTACTTAGAGGTTTAGGTCGCGCCCTTTTTAATGAATAAAATTTTTCCAGCTTTTGTGAAAAAAAAACAATAATAGTAATAACATTAATAATAATATTGTTGAAAGAAATGGTGTTGTTATTTTAGTTTGGTGCGCAAATGCTTGTATATTGATGGTTATAAATATCAGTGTGTTAATACATTTAAAGTGCACCCATGAGTTAATACATGTAATTCACATTGATGCATAATAATCATGTAAACACATCGGTGCGTGACAATAATTAAAAAAAACATCGATGCATAAATATGAATACAATGCACCATTTTGTTCAAATGAATTCAATGCATCCATATGATATGTTTCAGAGCTAAATTTCTTCACAATGTCGATATGCAAATGCAATTACTTGTTTTTTAAAATAAAATTTCAATTACTCATCAAAAAATCATTTTTTTTTAAATAATATTATTTTTTATATTTTAATTTATGCATTTGAATATAATCATTGCATCAACGTATTGTATCATTTAAAAAAATATACGTGTTGATTACACCCATGTTCATTGTAACAATGTACATCATTCATATATTTCATCAACAATGTAGCATTCAAAAATATTGGAGAAATAAATAGAATAAGAAACCCATTTTATTATATATGAATAAAGGAATCTTCATCATACACACTAAGACAACATAAGGGTCCACAATAATCAAAATGCCAATAAATAATTGTTACAAGTATTGGTAACTTGTCATCATACCAATTGGGATAAGATGCCCACATTAAACAAAATGTCTATTTTTTACATACAAACATTCCAAAATATAAATTTGTAACATTCAATGATATTGATCACCATTCATCTATTCAATTGTTGTCATTGCTTGAGCTGCATGCATGCCTAATTTCTTCATCACTTGTAAAGGATATTGTAGTTGGGTTATTTGTAATGTTTTCTTGAATAGCTTGATTTTGTTCTTTCTCTTCATGTTCCATCTATAAACATAGAAATAAAGTATAATGAGTATATCTATATTTATAGTATAATATACATGATTGTGTGATAAACAAATGTACCATAGTAGTGAATGGGAGTGGTTCATACACAATACACATTCTTTCAAAGCCATGCTTCATGCCATTTCTCAACATATTTTATGATGCCTTCACACTATACTTTGTTTCCTATGACTTTGATATAGATGGAAAATTATATATGTAACTCAAGGTTTTTTCTTGTTCCATTAGTTATAAAATAAGGGCAATGTTACCTCTCATATTGACATGAGTAGTAAAGACATATTTGCAAGAATAACTTACAGGGATGATGATGGTACACACATTGAGTTTTTCTTGAGGATGGTTGAGAAAATATGTGGTCCTCCTTGATGGATCATGTGGTTGATGATCTTGGTTGTTTTGGTTTCTTTTGTGATATATTGTCTTGGCACCTTGAATCTCTCTTGGTTGCACTTGATACTTAGATGGACATTTATGATATGCTCTTTGGTGTTGTGATACATCATTAGTGGAGGGATCATGTGTTTATAGTTATCTTAACCTAAACACTTATGTATCTCACTTATGGTTCACTAAGGATAAAAAAAAAGGGACTATGGTGTGATATTAATTCATAATAGCAAGTTTATTATTTGGATCCATTTTGTTATGACTTTGGCTTGTGGTAAGGTTTACTAGAATATCATAATGTAAAAATTCAAAAATGTGGGGGGGAAAAGGGGCCACCCCCTTCATTACCTAGCCTAACCACTATACTAAGTCATGTGATGAGAAAAAGGTGAAAGTGATGTCATCAAAGTATTTGGTAGGGCCATTGTATTAACCATGGTGTATCAATTGTACCCCTTTCAACTTGGAGCTCATATGCCTTGGTTATAATTTATGGAAAGAAAGGGGCTTCCCCTTTCTAAATCAAGCCACTTTATTAAAGTTACTCAATGGATTTAAGTTATAAAGGAATGATCCATCACCTATGTGTTTTTTGGAGAATCATTGAAATCAAAGTATATGGGGCTAATACATGTTTTCAACCACGATATTTCATTTTTGAAAACTAGGTAAAGTGGGTAAGTGCCAAATGCGAGTTGTCGATTGCATGGATTGGGAATATTATCATATGGAAGCTGCAGATGGTTGACTTCTTTGGTTCACATGTAGCATGGAGCCGCTATACCAAGCCAACAAATCATGGGTAGCTAGATTTGTGATTTTTATATGATATTGCTTAAGCTTATGAAGAGGGGCCAATGCTATGATGGAGCCACTGCCATGTTATTCTTTTCATAATCCTTCTTCATGCTAGCTGAAATCAATGGTGTCATAAGAGAATTAAGTTGTCGTCTTATCTTCCATCTTCTACACACTTCACACTTGTTTTCAAGGGGCCATCGTTTTCTATTCCATCTCATGCAAATAAACTTTAAGAGGAGCCATATTCTACACATATGATGGGGCCATGTATCCACCAAAATAAATTGAAACATGATTCCTTAACCGCCATTCAAGCTAATTTGAAGGGTATCGTACAACACATGGGTGACACTTTGGATGGAGGGCTTCATTTTTTGAATATTTTTATATATCATGGAGCGAGTCCAATAGAAGAGCATTATGGTAAGTTTTTTGGACACTGAATCCTTCATGAGGCAAGCTATTGGAGAGGCCCATCTTGAAGGCCAATTGCTCATTGTTTGAGAAAGAGATCATGGAGATGGTGTGGAATTAATTGACTGTAACAAGGAGGTTGTTAGCCTCATGTTTATTTTGGGAAGTTGTTGCAACTAGCTCTATTATTCTATCATTGTTGATGTGGTTGTTGGAGTCATTTTGATAAAAATAATATATATTTTTATTTTCCTAAAATATTTTGTTGGAGGAATTTGAAATCTCAACAAACTTATTGCTACTTTTAGTAAGCAAGATGTTGAGAGCTTTATTTTATTGTATTCCTTGGAGAGATAAGTGGTTCTAGAGAAATAAATGATATTTTGTTGTATGAATTAGAGATAAAATCTATATAATTTTTTTTTCTCTCCGTTTGCAACTTGAATTGGAACTTAGTGATTAATGGAAGAACTCGTGATCAAGATAACTTTAAGCATGGGAATGGAAATAACTTTTGTTTAAATTATATTGGCATTTATGTACAATTTGTTATGTGTGGTATATATGTTCTAGAAGAACCTTTGGTCAATCTTGTATGCAGGTTTATATTATCAAAGCTAAGTCTAGGAGTGCCTTGTTTCTAAGGAAGTGAGCTAAAGCCTAACATCCATTATAAGTAAAGCCTAACTACTCCTTTATTTGGTTTTGTTGTGGAGTTCCTATTGTAAGTCCCTTCTCTTCTTACCATGTAACATTTTGTTTTCCAAATCCTTTAGTAGAAAACCCTCTTAGATTGCATGTATGACTCCATAGCCCAGACAATAAGGCATTGGATTTCTCCTTCCATCCATCATCTCCAATCCCACCTTTTCCTTCTTCATTTCACTAGGGAATCCCCCCTTCACTTAGGTCCATCCTTTATCTAAAGTGCAAAGGAGAGTTGGTGAGGTGATAGTGGCCAACCTCCTAGTTTCATAAGTCTTCACTCAAGTGTTGGGACTTTACATATTTGGGTGTGAGATTGTGTGGTAAAATGACGTAAAACAAAATAACTACTTACAAATTGTTCAATTAACCCTTGATAGTCCAACATATGTTCATACCCCATGCAAATACAGTGTTAATGAAATGTTCAAATGACTCTTCTTTGTACATTAGCACTTGGAAGAAAACATCCATAGATGATTGTAAACCAATTAGAACATAAAAATCACATGATCAACTATTTTCTTCCTTGTTGTCCCGACTTATGTGTTGAACGGGTCCCATTTTCGTTTTCTTTTCTACAAAAATAAAAATAAAAAAGTAGTATTTCATGGAGTAATTGAACTCTTTGTTTATGCATTAAAACATGAATGATTACATATTTTTGATGCACATTGTTGTTGGGATATCTCCTCCGATGATTCAATTATTCTTATTTATTTGACCATCTCCTTGTACTTGGTGTGTTTAATTTTCTTAATTTCATTGAAAAATGAAAAGAACTATAAAAACAATTAATATTTATATGAAAGTAAATATAGAAGAAATATTAATTTCTGATTTTTTGGACTAGTATATGCATATTATAAAAAAATATGTTTAGAAATAATACTTTCTAAATAATTAGTTTTTGTTATTGTATGATCGCTATTGCAGTCTCACGTATCTTTTTGACCATTGCTCTAGAAATCATTGATGTAGTTTAAATTAAAAACAATTCTTGGATTGATTGGATTGATTTATGTATCGTAAGTGAACATAATTCCTATATGTTCTTTCCACTATATATCTCGTAGTTTTATTAAAAAAAATCCCCTGTATCATTAACTTCTAGTACAATTCTAGATGATCTTAAGACCAATCAATTATCATTTACATCCTTCATAATTTTTTTATTCTTAGTTTCTAGATGATCTAAAGACCAATTAATTATCATTTACATCCTTCATAATTTGTTTCTTCTTAGAAGGGCCTTTTGTTTTCTCGTTGTCTATCCTTACACAACATTCAACATATGTGAAATCATATATTTCAAACCTTTTAGCTATTATTATTAAGGAGTACATTATTAGTAAAACATCAAACAAAAACTTCATGTTGATCACCTTTTGATTCAGCAAATTTCCTTGTTTGCAACATTTCCATCACAATTTTATGCCATTTTCCACTTAGATTGAAAGCAATCTTATCAATTTTTTTCAAAACTTTACTCTACATGACACACATTCACCAATATACATAATTTAAACCTAGGTATAATTAAAATATATTACTTTTATATTATAACTTCAAACCATGTTCCATGCTCTCTTCTTGGGATGTGCTTCCCTCCCGCCCATTGCTATATTTTTTACCTACTCTTCTATAAATAAAAGACACACATAAAGACATATACAAATTATAAAATATGTTTTACAAACAAAGTAAATAATTCCATCCTAATAAATTGTTTTTGAATTAAATAGTGTGCATCATACAACAATACACATTGGTGCACACCATACCAATATACACATCGATGCATATATGTTTTATGCATACCGAAAAAATTGAAAACAATTTTTAACTAACAAGGGCAAGTGGTGAACTTTATATTAAAAAACATATAGGTGTATATTTACTGTATAGTGAGCATCACACACACACACACACACATACATTGGGATAGGGTTTTGAATTCAATTGAAATGTTCTTTACATCCAAAATAATTGTTGAAACCAACAAATACCCAAAGCCCCCAAAAATAAATATCATTGTGAAGGGGCAAAGAAAATAAAACCATGTTGCTAGAGTTTGCAACAACATGAAAAAAAAGGGAAGTAAAAACAAACTTATGGTTTGCAACAATGTAAAACAAAAAGGGAAGCAAGAACAAAACTAGGGTTTGTGGCATTGAAGGTGAGTTTGAAACCCATTTATTTTGTTGAAATAAATAATAAATGTGCATAGGGAAAAATTGAAAAAATGATGGATTTTTTAATCTATTGAGGGGAAATTTATCCTTTGTATATTTGTGTGTGACCCACATTTACCCCTTACAAATTCCACTCTTTGGAAACATTTGTCCAATATAATCTCTTACTTTCTTTGTAGATTTGTGTGTGACCCACATTTACCCCTTATAAATTCCACTCTTTGGAAACATTTGTCCAATACAATATCTTACTTGATAAATCTCTCTTGCACAAGTTTCTTCTCTAACTTTTGGCACAACAATGAACTAATGTTTAGGTTTTTGTTTGAATCGCTTTTAAAAAATGAAATTTTCATTTTTTGTTCTTTTGAGTTTTTGATACATTGATGGAAAATGTGCATTTTTTTTTAAAGAAAATTTGTATCCTGTGGTGCACCTATCATATTTAAGTGCATCATCTCACTATATTACCTTAAACATATTGTAGTAACAATTTTCATCAAAAATAGAAGTGCAAACCTCTACAATGAGTACTTTTCGAAGGTTTTAGTGTAAGTATATTGCCACTGTGCATCAAAATCCAATGCATTGGTGTGTGTATTATAATGAAATGCACAAGTACATAAAAATAAAATAAGTG
>JZKD02S1353806.1:114894-133740 GCA_000966675.3 Picea glauca | reverse complement strand
CCAAAAACCTAACCCTAGGAGATGAAGCGCCAAAAGTCATGTGGGCCCCATTTGGGTAAGTTAGTACATCAACTTCCTGGGGTCGTAACTTTTGCATACAATCTTCGTTTTAGGCATATGATAGCCCGTTGGAAAGGTATTGTCGAGGAGATTAATTTTGGGGGATCAATAATTCCTTTAGATATTATTGAGAAGATCAATCTCAAAAAACCTTCATTTAGGCCCTCAAAATAGCCCCAGAAGTTAAAAACTACTAAAAATAGTAAATTACCAAAATTGCCAGAAAACTATTTTGATCCAATTGGAAAAGGTGGGTGGCCACCGATATCTACCTGGATCACAAATTTATTGTAGTTTATAAATAATTAGACATTCATATTCATCCAACATGCCCATTATCGATAGAGGAAAATATCCAAGCACAAAATATTTAAACGAAAGAGTGAGTGGAAAGTCGAGCACAACAAGAGGTATATCTATATTACCAATTGACTTACACAAATTCAGTTCATTGGTATATTAAAGAGATGCTATGCACACACACATAAATTTCCAAACTCACACATCTGTCCATCTAGCCAAATAAAACACCAATCCTCATCATACACTTGTATAAAATATGGGTCAATCGAACTTCTATTGACAATAAATTATGAAGTGGAGTGTCTAGTCCACAGAAAGAAACACACATGTAATAATAAGAGCCACACACAAAAAAATGATTTTATCGTTGTCTAGTCGCACAAGAAGCACAAGTCGCTTTTATTTATCATTCAAACCTATTGGAAAATAGAGGTGAGTCAATGAGCATGGTGAGGCAAGAAAATACATGGTTCTAGTTGTCAAGCAATGTGGATCAAGTGGTCGATCTTTCCAAAGTGGCGCACCCAAAAAAAGGGAACTCTTCCTTCAGTTGAGTTGAACTTAATGCATTTCTAGACAATGAAAGGCCGAATGGTCATAAAAATGCTAGGAAATTAGTCAAATATGCACTATGCACCAGACAGTAAAAGGAAGTCGAACTTCCATGAAGCATTAGTTTACACACCAGTCAGACCTATCTCCTTTGACATTAGTCAATGACGGGTCTTTGAGTCAGTTATATGTATATGCAAGTCGAGAGGATTTTTGTTTTGCAGGTTGAGTTGAGAAGGGGAATTCCATTTCATTTTCATGTCAAATCCAAGTTGCGTTAGACTCCAATTCAATCAATAAGAAAGAAGTTGGGCCGACCAAGGAACCAAATCATCGAGAGTCTAGATATGAAAATTCAAATTCGAAGGCAGTTGGGTGCCAAGTCAATGAACCAAGTCAAGTCGGGATAGGGTAAGTTCCTTTTCTTTGCTTATAGGTCAAGTCGGTACTCCGGTGAGACTCTAGTCGAATTGACCAAATTTCCATCACATAAGTCGAGTGGGAAAAAATAATGGTTTTATTCAACATATCGATGGGGGGACAACGTTCAAAAGAAAATCCAGTCGATCAAAAAACAAACACAAGTTGGTGGTTGACTAAGTATGGTCGATTTTCAATTCACGGAAAAAAGAATATCATGCCCAAAATATTCAAAGAGAATGTTAAGTCGACAATGAGATCCTCCAACCAATGAATGATGGAACAAATGAGCACACAAACTTGAGAAGCCCTAGATGAATTTAAGTAGCCCCATCAGAGAAATCATGACAAGAATATGAGAATACCCATTGATATCAATTGGACAAAACCCTCAGTTAATCCACATGGGCAGATTCAACAAATGCTCAATAACCCATATCAAGCCATTGATAGTTCTTCACTTGAAAAGAACAAATTCAGAGATCAAACAACTTCAACATTGTCTCATTTAAATCCAAGTCTTCCTATGTGATCCCAATATCGAAGAACCAATAGCTTTGATGCCATGTTGGAATAAGGATTGAACGCACAGAGAAGAATATATATGAGATCAAAGGTGGTGTCTAAATACACCGGAGCATTGAAATACGAGTCACTCAATGAGAGGGAGAATAGATCTCCTGATATAATCTGATGATATGATATACCAACCATAAGGATCGTCTATAAATAGGTTTTGGTCATGGATCAAACCAATAAAATTAGGTGAAGTTGGTTGCACCTATCCATGAAATGCATATATGGGATCCTTAAGTGGACATGGTCAACCACAAATTTAATTAGTCATCGACCCAAATACATGGTCGACCCATACAACCAACAAGGTGAGGTTTATGATGGAACCACATGTTAGAACACTCATTATTTATTTCAAATCATTTGTTTGATGAACACTTGAATGAAAAAAACTTCTTTATGAAAAGGAAGGAATCAATATTTGTTGTTGTGCATGCAATATGTAGTTTGTTCATGGTGACAAGTTGTTAATAAATTGTAACTTTCATAGACCACCAATCGCTTGTTAAAGTAAATTTGAATTGGGACTACCTTTAGATGTTTGCTTGGGGCATAAGAAACAAATCATTGAGTTTGTATTTTTGGGTATTCTTTGGAATTAGTGTAAATTTATTACCTAAATTTGACTTTTGTTTTATAAAGTGTTTGTTTGCATGTGTATTGGAAAAATATTTCCATGCTTATAATAAATGTTTGGTTTAAATTATGTTTCAACATAACAAATGCATCACATTTACTAATATCATCAATTTAATGTTTAATGTTTTTGCAATAAGGATTCAAATGATGAGTGACATATATACCATTTATTATTGCACCTCACTAAGTTGTCAATTTGAGAGAAGGTTACTACATGAGCATAGCTCATAAAGGAAGTATATCAAGCATGGTTGAATCAACCACCTATTCAATTTCCACCACATCCTGAGACACCAATTCAAAACATCTACAATAACACTTGTTGTTCACATGTTGGGGACAAAAATGGTGAAGCAAAGGTTGGTATGGATGTTTTCTTATAGGATATCCATGCCATGGAAGGAATTTTGTTAAATGCATCCTAGAAATATGAGCAAGGGGACGATGCTCATATTAGTGATACCTTATTTGAAAGCCTAAAATCAACTTCCACTACCCCTGTCTTTGGACATGGGTCGAGGTTTACCCAACTAGGGACACACACACACACACACACACACACACACATTATTAAAAATAGGTCATGGCCAAAATGAACATCTTAATTATACAAAATTTATGGAGTATGACCATTACTTTTAGGTCTAAAAGTCCATAGATGCCAAAATTTTCACCCAAAACTAGTTTCTCCTCCCTTCCTATACCTTATTCCTATAATTCCAACAAGTATATTACCATACAAACTAACTTAACAACCAAACTACCCAATAAAAGATTGAACAACACATCAAATTACATCAGATTTATCCCTTGAGGGGCTTCTTTTTAGATGCCAACATGGTACTCCATGAAACAATCAACAAGTGGAATTTTAATTTCTTTCATTAAGCCTAAAATGTCTCTCTTACCATGGAATTCCTAGAAACCTTGAGTGGATAGAGATGGGCTAAAATTTCCTCCTTTTCTTAAGATGCATTAATTTGCATGAATGACTGAAAGATGCATTGAATGGTCTATAATCCTAGAGAGTAGAAAATTCATCAAGTACACTCTATTGGAAAAATCTTCATACCTCCTCTAGTGACTAAGCCAGAAATCAAACACAAATTATCCCTTGTTCAAATCCCTGACATTCGAAGGTTGGTGCCAATTTTTTCTTGGTCCCTAACTTGAATCTTCACTAAGATATTGTAGTCTCATTCCTCGTACATTTGTGACCAAAATATGGTTACAACTCAGTAAGGAAAGGCTAAAGGGTCCTAGTAAGAAGATCAAGGCTCTATGGTATGGTCTTTTGTGGTATTGGAAAAGGTGGGAGAAAATTCCTTTAGACTCAGTCTACACCCATACATGTGCATTTACTCAGTAGTGAATGTGGAGAATCTCAAACTCTATGAGCCTTCTGTTAGCACTCTGTAAATTTTGTCCAATTGAATAGACAAATGACAAAGGTAACTATTTCAACCAACTTTAGAGCTGAGGCACTAGCCTGCTCAACTCAGAGAGGGCTCTCTTGTGTTACTTGATTTTTCTTTGGAAACTGGTGGCTAGATTTGGTTTGTGTTGGGGATTTTTAATAAAATAACTGGAGAAATGAAGATAACATTTGGGCTATGGGGTCTGGAATAAATAGAGTACATTATCAAACCTAAGAACTATTTAGAGGAAAATGCTAAATCAGGCAGTAAGTCTGAGTTTATATCTGAAAATTTTGCATGACATCAGAGGAAAAAGAAACATATAACTACATCAGAGCATTATGAAGATGAATTCTAAATAAGTTAAGAAGAAAGAAACATAGTCTAAGTTGCTAATCCAAGAGCATTAAATAATGAAATTTGGGCCTCTAAATCTCCAATTTAGACAGAAAGAAGTGTAGATGAAACATATGCTTACAGGAAATACATACTATGAGAGGAAAACAAGACTCATATCACTGTAAGTTAGAACCTTTTCATAAATAATCCAAAATCTGCCTCTACATTTATATATTCATTCTAGCACCCAAATTTACAAAAACATTTCCTACACAGAGGGCGGGCTCCTCTTTTCTCCATGCCTTCTATATTCTCGAGATAATATATAGATATATATATATATATATAGAAGGTTTCTTCGTGGAATACAAAACGTTCATACTTCTCATTGTTCTAAAATTTAGAGATAAGTTACAAAGGAGGAATGATTAACCATTACCCTATTTTAGAGGGACTGTTAGGAACAGGTTCATCATATCTAGGCGCCATATGTCCAAAACGTGTTGGGATGTACTTGTCTCCACCTGGGAGTTTATTTTATCTTAGCAATATCCTCCTTTAGAGTACCCAACCAGATCAGTTGATTCTCTCCAACACTTTCATTCATTTCAGCTATGGTTTCTTTCTTCAGTCGTTTTCTCCGTTTCTTTTTTACAGCTCGCCTGTTGATGACTAGATCCCTCATAATGGGATTTAGCCTGATTTCCAATACTGAGTCTATAGCAGGCACTGTGTGGAATTTAGTCGCTAATATACGTGCAATTACCCTTTCCTTCTTACTCGTAAGTAAATCTTCCATGTTGCCTGAATGACCAGTTTCACTAGATATAGCTTTGTCCATGTATCCCAATTTCGTGGACACCGAAATGTTCCTACACAAATCAGAGAGTTGAGAAAATTTGAGATTACTTCGTTTATGGATGAGATGATGTCTCCATACTTGAGAATCGATAGTTATAGAGTTTCCATCATGAATCACTGACAGATTCTCTTACAGGTACATTGGTTCACCACGCTTGGCCAATCCATTTCAAATGATTAGATTTTGAGTTAGTTATATGGTGACGTTCACCTGACATCATACGGTTGTGAAGTATTGAACGAGTGAAACATGGTGATTCTGACCAGCCACCGCCCACCACACAACTAGTTGATTTGACATATTGGAACATCTAACATCGGGGCTTTGGCGAAAGTGGTTTCAGGCAAACTTCCTTTCGCTCTGGTGTATCTCTAGAGGTGTCGCACGTCCATTTTAAAACCATAATGGTTTTCCTCGGTCCACCCTTATAAGATTAAGTCCCATGCAAGTTCACCGCCTGATATGGCCACTAGTCATTGATCTGGGCCGATTTACAATCGACGGTCTGTTAATTTATGCCTTTTGTGCCTCCACTATATTTGTCCATACGCCACCAGATATGTCTTGGTCTTATAAATCATCAATTCTCGAAACTATCAGGCTCCTGTGACGATGTAGCACTTGCTAAATTCTCGAGAATTGGATCTTGTCTGAAAATTGTTATGGTGATAACATAGGCTCCAACTAGGGATGTTATCCTCCCTGTGAGGTAGCAAAGAACTTGTAGAACCAGTGCCTGATCCAATGAGTTGATCCCAAAACATGTGCATATACCCTGCTCCTACCATATAACTAGTGTCTACTAAAGTCCAAAATATGCATGTCATTCTCAACTAGGTATCGAACATTGAATATACTGTTGAAACTGACTCTACATAATAATGGAAATATAAAATGAATAATTCTTGTATGGAAAGCTTATTCGTACATTCCTACCTACCCTAAAAATGATGAACTAAACACTCAATCAAGTGATGCTAAAGTGCCAATGCAACCAATCAAGCAATTGGCTTCCTGATTTTTCTCCGTTTACATCTTTCTTAAGAAGGCAGACAAATGTACAAGACGATAGCTAAAAACAAAATTTGAATTCAAAATCTGAGTTTATGAATGAAATAAACTTCTCCTTAACTGATGATTGTAATAGGATGGCCACCGGATCTTAAAAAACATGAAAAATCATTTCTTCTTGGTGTGCAAAAACAAAAATGCAAGACTCTTTCGTAAGTGTTTGTTGTTCTTGGTTTATTTCTTCTGTCTTGAGAACATATTCAAATGAAATGGCAGAAATGGGTTTGTCTACTTCTCCATGCATCTCAAGAAAAACATTCATACATTCTTCAAATATGATAGCCATATTATGTGCATCAAGGCTATCCTTTTGCTCATCAAACAATTTTGATTCGATTTCATTAAACTTCTAGAAATTTGTTTGAGGGCTTCCATATTGACTTTCAAATGAATTAATAGAAATAAGTTCTTGCTCATAATATTTTTGCAAATGCAAAATTTGACATCATGAATTAATTCACAATCTAGAGTCCTCATGGATGTATTTTCAAAATCTTTGCTTGTGTATATATTGTTTAGAAATTGGACCAGTACGTCATTCTCAGGGGAAGAAAAACAATCTTGAAATACCTTGTCTTGCTGGTAATATTGTTGAACATCCGCATAAGTTCTTGGAGACAGGAAAAGACCTTTGATAAAAATTTCTTGATCAGTTTCTTCTTTAATCTGATGACTAAGCACAGATTGGAATTCTGATTTGAAATACCCTTCCAAGTAATGATCGTGCAATGCATGCGAGTGTAGTTGGTGTTCTTTAATGATGACAACCTTTTCATATAAAACGGTGATACTGTGAATATAGTCAGAAGTCCTTATTTTTTCTGAAATTTCATGATTTTCTCTTAACCATTCAAAGGAAGAAAAGCATAAGGGGAGAGAGTTTTTATCTGTAAGTTTGTTGCTTTCTTCGCCTTCGACTTCATGCTTGGATTTTTTCTGATTTGAAACACTATTTTGTTTCAACAGTTCGAACGAGGAAAAACACAATGGCAAGTTTTTGTTATCTGATACGAAACCTTCTTCATTTTTTTCAGTATCATCATAGGTACATTTTCCCATCTCTTTGGGTTTTTGGACATGCTCACTTTCCGCTTTGTCTTCGACCAACAACTGTATTTACGAATTCACAAGGTCTTCCTCAAAACAAAGAATAGGGTCACAAAACGTTTGAGAAGAGCGTTTCAATATCTTGTCAATCTGTTTTGTTGGTTTGGTGTGACTTTGCATCAGCACAAATTCGTTTGCCTCAACAATAATCTGAGGATTCTCTTTCAACAATTTGAATGTAGTAAAGCACAAAGGTAGAGAATTCTCTTCAGCTGATCTAATATTTTTCTCCTCACTGTACTGCTAAAAAATAAATTTTTTAATATCACGATCATCTTCACACTTGTCATATACAGGCAGATCACTGACATATGCAAGGTCATCTAACAAGAACAAACTTGGAACATCAACCTGCTCTTCGACAAACTAATTTGTACACTCATCCTCTTGATTATCTATAAATGAATACATGAAATAATCAACCCCTTGCTTATCATGGGATGGATCAGAAACTAAATCAACACCTTCTCTTTCAACAAATGGGACATAATTTTTTGCAACATCATTGGTATTGGGAAATTCAAGAGGACCTAAGACATGGTCGAATATATGCTCATGGTTCCAATCAACCATTTTCTATTCATATTCTCTTTTATTTTCTTTAGCATCTAACTTCTCATTTTGGGTCTGTTTACATGCTTGGATTTTGTATTGAATATCCTGAGCATCATTAAACATTTGCTGTAAGGACTTAGGTCTTATTTCCATCAGGAGGAAAGACAAATTTGGATGAAGAGTGGTTGCATAATGGAGCATGGCAGCAGCTTCAGTGGGTTGAATTCCTTTGGACAAATTGTAATAGACATTGGAAAACCTTCTATTGAATATAGAAATAGTTTCATTGTTCTTCTTTTTTAAGGCATAGAACTCTATAAGTTGTAGATTCAAAGATTTATTCCTGCCCCAAAACTTTAAAAAGACATCCCTCAATTCCTCCCATGAGCTAATTTTCTTTGGATATAAATGTTTAAACCAGTCTTTGTTGTCTCCTTTCAAGGATTCGGAGAAGGCCCTCATACAGACATCATCATGGTCAATCTCAAACAAATCTATAAAATGATCAAACCCTTGGATGTGCTTTTCAACAGAGATGGTATCAGGTTCCTCGTCAAACATAGAAAGGAACTCATAATGTTTTGGAGGAAAATCATGAAGGATGTAGGGTAACTTGAAGGGTCTATATCTATGTTGGGATCTGGAGGAATTTGAACTAGGAACAGGGGAAAAGACATCGTCCTTGGCTTTATGAGGTTGATCAACTTGGTCATGGTCATCACATGGCCCAACTGTAAAACTCTTATCGAAATCAGTGATATAGTGGGGATATGCATGTGTAACTTTAAGAGGAGGATAAATGATCGCAATTTTTTCACGATTGTCATACAAATGCAAGAGGTAAAGAAAAACTTGTTTGGCATGCTCAAGGAAGGAAAAGAAGTAACTTATAACAAATAGTAAAATGCGTTGGAGGAGATCCCATTTTAAGTACCTGTTTTCTTCCATGATGCCTCTTCATACCTATGTCAAGGCATCTCATCTTCCAGTGGAGTCTTTGAATTGAATTTGAAGCTTGAGTAGAGTCACCCATAATGTTTTGGAAGCTAGATTCTACATTGAGAGTGGAGTCGCCAGTGAAAAGTTGAATTTCGGGATTCTTCTACTAGTGGAATCACCTTCAAACTGATTTTTTGATGTATGGAGTCGCTAGATCAGGAATACAGCCAATATGTGCCTAAGAGTCTGCTACTCTCAAACCTCAGAACTCAACCATGTCGTTCTTCCCAGGGAAAAAATTTCAAATTCGTCCACGACAATGGCGCCATAATGTTAGCACTCTATAAAATTTTTCCAACTGAATAGACAAATGATGGAGGTAATTGTTTCAACTAGCTTTAGAGCTGAGGCACTAGCCTGCTCAACTCAGAGAGGGATTTCTCGTGTCACTTGATGTTTCTTTGGAAATCGGTGGCTAGATTTGGTTTATGTTGGGGGTTTTTGATAAAATAACTGAAGAAATGAAGATAACATTTGGGCTATGTGGTCTGGAATAAATAGAGTACATTATCAAACATGAGAACGATTCAGAGGAAAAGGCTAAATTAGGCAGCAAGTCTGAGTTTATATTTGAAAATTTTGCATGACATCAGAGTAAAAAGAAACATATAACTACATCAAAGCATTACGGAGATGAATTATGAATAAGTTAAGAAGAAAGAAACATAGTCTAAGTTGTTAAGCCAAGAGCATGAAATAATGAATTATGGTCCTCTAAATCTCCAATTTAGACAGAAAGAAGTGTAAATGAAATGTATGCTTACAGGAAATACATACTATGAGGGGAAAACAAGACTCATATCACTGTCAGTTAGAATATTTTCATAAATAATCCAAAATCTGCCTCTTCATTTATATATTCATTCTAGCCCCCAAATTTACAAAAAAAATTTCTACACAAAGGGTAGGCTCCTCTTTTCTCCATGCCTTCTGTATCCTCGAGATAATATATATAGAAAGAATGTTTCTTCGTGGAATACAAAATGTTCAGACTTCTCATCGTTCTAAGATTTAGAGATAAGTTACAAAGGAGGAATGATTAACCGTTACCCTATTTTAGAGGCACTGTTGGGAACAGGTTCATCATATCTAGGCGCCATCTGTCCAAAACTTGTTGGGATGTACTTGTTTCCACCTGGGAGTTTATTTTAGCTTAGTGATCTCCTCCTTTAGAGTACCCAACTAGGTCGGTTGATTCTCTCCAACACTTTCAGTCGTTTCAGCTATGGTTTCTTTCTTCTGTCATTTGCTACGTTTCATTTTTACAGCTCGCTTGTTGATGACTAGATCCCTCTTAATGGGATTTAGCCTGACATCCAATCCTGAGTCTGTAGCAGGTTCTTTGTGGAATTTAGTCACTAATATATGTGCAATTACCCTTTCCTTCTTACTCGTAAGTAAATCTTCCATGTTGCCTGAATGACCAGTTTCACTAGATATAGCTTTGTCCATGTATCCCAATTTCGTGGACACCGAAATGTTCCTACAAAAATCAGAGAGTCGGCAAATTTGAGATTACTTCATTTATGGATGAGATGATGTCTCCATACTTCAGAATCGGTAGTTATAGAGTTCCCATCATGAATCACTGGCAGATTCTTTTACAGGTACATTGGTTCACCATGCTTGGACAATCCATTTCAAATGATTAGATTTTGAGTTCGTTATATGGCGACATTCACCTGACATCATAAGGTTGTGAAGTACCAAATGAGTGAAACAGGGTGATCCTGACCAGTCGTTTCCTGCCCCACGACTGGTTGATTTGACGTATTGGAACATGTGACATCGGGGCTTTGGATAAAGTGGTTTCAGGCAAACTTCCTTTCGCTCTGATGTATCTCTGGAGGCGTCGCACGCCCATTTTAATACCATAATGGTTTTCCCCAATCTGCCCTTATATGATTAAGTCCCGTGCAAGTTCACCGCCTGATATGGCCACCAGTCGTTGATCTAGGCTGATTTACAATCGATGGTCTGTCGAGTTATGCTTTGTGTTCCTCCGCTATATTTGTCCATAGGTCGCCATATATGTCTTGGTCCTCTAAATCATCAATTCTCGAAACTATCAGGCTCTTGCAATGATGTAGATCTTGCTAAATTCCCGAGACTCGGATCTTGTCTAGAAATTGTTATGGTGATAACATAGGCTCCAACTGGCGATGTTATCCTCCTTGTGAGGTAGCAAAGAACTTGTAGACCCGGTGGCTGATCCACTGGGATGATCCAAAAACATGTGCGTATACCCTTCTCCTACCATATCACTAGTGTCTACTGAAGTCCAAAATCTACATGTCATTCTCAATTGGGTACCGAACAATGAATATACTGCTGAAACTGACTGTACATAATACTGGAAATACAAACTGAAGAATGCTTGTATGGCAAGATTATTCGTACATTCCTACCTACCCTAAAAATGTTGAACTGAACACTCAATCAAGTGATGCTAAAGTGCCAATGCAACCAATCAAGCAATTGGCTTCTTGATTTTTCTCCGCTTACATCTTTCTTAAGAAGGCAGACAAATGTACAAGACGGTAGCTGAAAAAAAAATTTAATTCAAAATCTGGTTTATGAATGAAACAAACTCCTCCTTAACTGATGACTGTAATAGGATGGCCACCAGATCTTGAAAACCATGAAAACTCATTTCTTCTTGGTGCACAAAACCAAAAATGCAAGACTCTTTCATAAGTGTTTGTTGTTCTTGCTTTATTTCTTCTGTCTTGAGAACATATTCAAATGAAATGGCAGAAATGGGTTTGTCTACTTCTTCATGCATATCAAGAAAAACATTCATACATTCTTCAAATATGACAGCCATATTATGTGCATCAAGGCTATCCTTTTGTTCATAAAACAAGTCTGATTCGATTTCATTAAACTTCTGGAAATTTGTTTGAGGGTTGCCATATTGACTTTCAAATAAATTAATAGAAATAAGTTCTTGCTCATAATATTCTTGCAAATGCAAAAAAATGACATCATGAATTAATTCACAATCTAGAGTCCTCATGGATGTATTCTCAAAATCTTTGCCTGTGTCTATGCTGTTTAGAAATTGGACCAGTACGTCATTCTCAGGGGAAGAAAAACAATCTTGAAATACCTTGTCTTGTTGGTAATATTGTTGAACATCCGCATTAGTTCTTGGAGACAGGAAAAGAACTTTGATAAAAATTTCTTGATCAACTTCTTCTTTAATTTGATGATTAAGCACAGATTGGAATTCTGAATCGAAATACCCTTCCAAGCAATGATCATGCAATGCATGCGAGTGTAGTTGGTGTTCTTTAATGATGAAAATATTTTCATATAAAACAATGCTACTGTGAATATAGTCATAAGTTCTTATTTTTTCTGAAATTTCATGATTTTATCTTAACCATTCAAAGGAAGAAAAGCATAAGGGGAGAGAGTTTTTATCTGTAAGCCTGTTTCTTTCTTCGCCTGCGACTTCATGCTTGGATTTTTTCTAATTTGAAATGCTATTTTGTTTCAACAATTCGAACGAGGAAAAACACAATGGCAAGGTTTTGTTATTTGATAGGAAACCTTCTTCATTTTTTTCAGTATCATCATAGGTAAATTTTTCCATCTCTTTGGGTTTGTGGACATGCTCACTTTCTGCTTTGTCTTCGACCAACGACTATATTTGTGAATTCACAAGGTATTCCTGAAAACAAAGAATAGGGTCATCAAACGTATGAGAAGAGCGCTCCAATATATTCTCAATCCGTTTTGTTGGTTTGGTGTGACTTTGCATCAGCACAAATTTGTTTTCCTCAACAATAATCTTAGGATTCTCTTTCAACAATTTGAATGTAGTAAAGTACAAGGGTAGAGAATTCTCTTCAGCTGATCTAATATTTTGCTCCTCACTATATTGCTGAAAAAGAAAGTCTTTAATATCATGATGGTCTTCACACTTGTCATATACAGCCAGATCACTGACATATGCAAGGTCATCTAACAAAAACAAACTTGGAACATCAACCTCCTCTTCGAAAAACTAATTTGTACACTCATCCTCTTGAATATCTATAAATTAATACATGAAATAATCAACCCCTTGCTTATCATGGGATGGATCAGAAACTAAATCAACACCTTCTCTTTCAACAAATGGGACATAATTTTTTGCAACATCATTGGTATTGGGAAATTCAAGAGGGCCTATGACATGGTCGACTATATGTTCATGGTTCCAATAAACCATTTTCTGTTTATATTCTCTTTTATTTTATTTAGCATCTAACTTCTCATTTTGGGTCTATTTACATGCTTGGATGTTGTGGTGAATATCTTGAGCATCATTAAACATTTGCTATAAGGAATTAGGTCTTCTTTCCATCAGGAGGAAAGACAAATCTGGATGAAGAGTGGTTGCATAATGGAGCATGGCAGCATCTTCAGTGGGTTGAATTCCTTTGGACAAATTGTAATAGAGACTGGAAAACCTTCTATTGAATATAGAAATAGTTTCATTGTTATTCTTTTTTAAGGCATAGAACTTTATAAGTTGTGGATCCAAATATTTCTTCCTGCCCCAAAACCTTAAAAAGACATCCCTCAATTCCTCCCATGAGCTAATTGTCTCTGGATGTAAACATTTAAACCAGTCTTTGGTGTCTCCTTTCAAGGATTGGGAGAAGGCCCTCATACAGACATCATCATGGTCAATCTCAAACAAATCTATAAAATGCTCAAACCCTTGGATGTGCTTTTCAACTGAGATGGTATCAGGTTCCCCGTCAAACATAGGCAAGCACTCATAATGTTTTGGAGGAAAATCATGAAGGATGTGGGGTAACTTGAAGGCTCTCTATCTATGTTGGGCTCTGGAGGACGTTGGACTAGGAATAAGGGAAAATACATCATCCTTGGCTTTATGAGGTTTATCGACTTGCTCATGGTCATCACATGGCCCAACTGTAAAACTCTTATGGAAATCAATGATATAGTTGGGGTATGCATGTGTAACTTTAAGAGGAGGACAAATGATTGCAAGTTTTTCATGATTGTCATACAAATGCAAGAGGTAAATAAAAACTTGTTTGGCATGCTCAAGGAAGGAAAAGAAGTAACTTATAACAAATAGTAAAATGCTTTGGAGGAGATCCCATTTTAAGTACCTGTTTTCTTCCATGATGCCTCTTCATACCTATGTCAAGGCATCTCATCCTCCAGTGGAGTCTTTGTAACACCCTGTTTTCCCCAGCTTGTAAATATAACTGGACTAGCCAAGAACTATGGAAAACTCATAAATGTGAATATGTGATGTAAATGGACCTTGAGGAAAAGGTCAATGAATGTGAATAACATTTTGAATTATTGCAGGAATGCTGAGAGGGAATGTGCAACAAAAGAGACCACGATGGCGGTGGAAGGCACCTGGAAAGGTGGCGTTAACTTCCATCGAGAATTAACACCGTATTTGGACTCCACTGGCCCGAAGAACCAAAAGCGGCTCGCTGACCCTGAATTTAATGTCTCTCAGGTTGGTAGGCAGATGGCTTAATGAGGGATGGGATGGTGAACCGCCCATCCGTAGAGCCGTCAGGCCTGATCAGTGCGAGGGGAATCGTGCCACACGCAACCTCACAAGAGGATAAGGCGTGAGGTAGAAGCGATTTCTAGGGGCAGACGCGATGGGAACTCTGGAATTACGCAGAGTGAGTGATAGCAGAGATGAAGGATTGCAACCTTCGCTCCTGGTCACTGGAAAACAGAGAGATGCAGTCTCACAACATCGTGGTCTCAGCTCGGGGGTGGCTAGTGGTAAATCCGTTGGGAGTCACTACGCCTACGGTTGGGTGGAAACGAGCACCCCTCTCAGTAGTTGTACTCACTTCTGGTGTTATTTCTGATAAGTGTTTTACATATTGCCTCTTGAAATTCATATACTGACATATATGCTCATAGAACTGTGAAATTATGAATGATTACTGTATTAGAATGTCTATGCAGAGTTCTGATAAGAAATAATAGATATATGCTTATAGCATAAAGACCACGCATGGCTTATGTTGATAAATTAATTTAATTATGCATGATTTGAACCAAGTCAGACTTCCAGTCCGTCCTCGGGAATTTGTTTCCCCTTGTCTGTCTCCCGAGATGCCCCAGTATAGATCTCTTCACAAAGATTCCCTCCTTGGAAAGGTTTACCAAGAACCTAGAAAAAGGGACTTGAATGGGCAAGTCTTAATAACCCTGTACAAGGAGGAATGACCCTCTTAAAATTCCGAGGTAGCAGCATAGGGATAAGCAACGAATCGACGGATGAGATCTCGTCGAAAGACCCAGGGTCATTCACAACCGTTAGACTAACGAAAGAAACAAGGGCGTTACATACCTTGCCCCTTTCCCTCTATCCTCGTGAATAGCGAGGAAATCGAGATCATAGACCCCCAAGGTCCATGAGAACATTTGGACCGTTGATCTTTCCACATCCACGAAGTAGTGGAAGAATGCGCGAGGTGGGACAGATCTGAGCCATTAGATCTTAGCTAGAAAAACCCGACAGTCGTTGGATCCGTTAAGTGATGCATGAGGGTTGAACCTTCGTGAACAGTAGGGGTAAAATCTCAACGAAAGGGTTGACACATCGGGATATCGGTACTCGGGATATAGGAATTCTCAAGGTCGAGAAAGTTGGGGCATTTTAAGTCCCGAAATAGTGAAATGATCTGGACCGTCCGTTTGTGCAGACATGTGGCGGAAATCGAGAGCCCATCGGTATATCGAATATCGGGGTTTTGAGTTGACAGAGAGGTTCTGTCATCGGGGCATCAAAAACTCTGAAATCACGAGATTGGATCAGGGCCGTCTATCAGCCGAAACACGTGGCAGAGATCCAGACCATTGGGGAAGTCCCGATAGAAAATTCAATAGGTGCGTCGGGGTTCGGTATTTCGCGAGTCCTGAGGACAAGACTTTCGGAGCATCAGAAGTCGTGAAATCGCGAGAGACGATCAGGACCGTCCATCTTGAGGAGGATGTGTGGAGGAGATCAGAGCATTCGGGAGGTTTCCCGAAAAGAAAGTCGTCCATCAGCATTTCGGGAGTCAGGAAATCGGGAATCCCGTGGACAAGAAGTCCTTGCAATTCTGAATGGCGAAGTCCGAAATTCCGACAAGGAAGGGAAAGCCCCATCATGGGGGCCAGCTGTCAGCATAGTGGAGAATCGAGATTCGAGAGATCGACAGTCCCGAGAACAAATGCATTTCGACATTTGAAACCCCAAAGTCCCGATAGAAATCAGGGACCGTTGGTTTCATGGGCGATCACAGTCGTTGATCGCGCTAAAGGCGAAAAGGGGTTATTAACTAACATCATATTAGGAATCGAAGGATCGCGAGTCCTGAGGACAAATGCATTTCAGCGTTGAAAAGTCTGAAACCCCGATAAGTAGTGTGGTTGTGGTCATATGGGGGAAGGTCACGTGGACCAAAGGTCTAGCCCGAAGGGCTAGCTGAAGTCAGAGCGCATCGGCTTTTGGAAGCCCAAAACCCTGAAAGGAGATAAGGCCGCGGTCTTGTGAAATAGTGGTCATATGGGCCAGGAGTTTAGCTAGGAGGGCTAGCGTGTAAAGGGGCGCATCGACAAATTGGAGATCGGGAGTTCAAGAGAACATGAGCTCTTGTCATCGGGAATCATGAAACCCCAAAGAACCCGAAATTATCATCGAGGAAATGTCACAAGCACGTGAATAAGTGGTGATGACAGGGAAATAAGGACCTATGGATCCGGTTTGGCATTTCGCTGCTGCAAGCTTTGGGGATTCTCATTGTTGAGAAATCAACGAAAAAGTTTGATTTTAGTTAGTGGGTGTGTTACAAAGTGGTATCAGAGCATGGTTACAACACTCGACCTGATTGGGTTCATGCACGAGTTACGCATAAGCTTCGTTCGAAGTACTCCTACGAGGAGTAACCCCCTAACGAAACTCTCTTGCCCAAAAAGAAAAAAAAACTCAGAGACAAGAACCCGACTGTGTATGCATGTGAAAGAGTTATAAATTATGCAAATTATAAAAATGTGTTCAACTCTTGACTAATAACCAGCATTTGTATTTTCACTCAAGCGGATGATCAACCGCGGGAATCTACAGACGCAGAGTATGGTAACTCACTAAGAGGTGGGAGAAGGCTCCCACAACAAAGACGAAGAGTCTGACAAAAGAAGAGCAATAGGAACCCCTCCAGACCTAGCTGAGACTGTGAGGAGTCTCATGGTTGAATTGCAAAGCTGCAAGGCCGATAATGAAAGGATGATGAAAGAACAAGAAAAGTAAACCGAAATTAATGCAGTTCTACTGCAGAGCTTATCCGACCTACAACGACAAATGCAGCATGAACCTGAGATACGAAATCATGGTCGTGTCAGTGGCCATACTGAGAGAAGCACATCCAGAAAGGTTCACCCTAGAGGTAAAGGACCAGTGCCAGACGATTCCACTGAAAAGGAAGTTGGTGATTCAAAAGGCTCTTCCAGCAGCAGGACCAGTTCCTATTCTCAAAGAAAACAGAAGAAACAAAAGACTTCCAAGGGTCATAAATTTGAAGAATTCAGAAAAGCCAAACCTCCCTCCTTCGACAGTGAGATAAAGAAGGGAGAGGAAGCCGAGGCTTGGTTACTTGGACTGAAGAAATACTTCAGAGTCCATGATTTTTCAGAAAATCTGAAGGCCCGAGTGGCCACTTTCAATCAAAATGGAAAGGCTTCCATCTGGTGGGAAGATCTTAAGAACATGAAAGGGGTCCGCGAGGAGGACCTGTCTTGGAAACGGTTTGAGAAGTACTTCCGGAAGAAGTATTTGTCGGAAAGGTATTTCGACGAGAAGGCTAAAGAGTTTTATGAACTCAAACTGGGGCAACTCACTATAGAGGAATATGTCAACAAATTTCTCGATTTATTGAGATATGTACCCTACATCAAATGATCAGAATCTGGACCAGGGGTCTAAAATTTGATCAATTTTCAAAGTGCTCGGAATGCAACGAAAACGGTGCCATTGCGTCCGGCTCGTTCTCCTGATTCCAACGGTATATTTATTTTCGCAAAAGGAGTCCGTATGGAGAAGTTATCAAGGTCTGTTTGCCGAGCCAAACAGGAAATTTTTTTTTGATGCTGACTGTACCTGTCCGTACAGTCCGTACAGGACACGTGGCAGGACCGTACAACATACGTAGCATGACCGTACAGGACACGTGGCGACTCCTGGGTGTGACACGTGTCATGCATTTATGGGATTTTCAACATACGTTTGACCAATATTGAGGTGACACGTGTCACCACTGGATGGATGACACATGGCACATGCTGACATCAACAGTCTGCATGGTCGAGATGACGTGGTAGATGACAGCGTACGATACAGACGACGTGGAAATGACGTGGGCCACTTAGCAGTTGACACGTGGCAGTTTTGGCGGCAAATGATTGGGTGCCATGTGGCCCAATCACGGGCTGCCATGTGGCACCCCAGTATTTGTCTTTTAGTTTTGGTTTCAAAACAATTTGGGGGTCGACCGGATTCGAACCGACGACCTCCCTCTCCGCTAGAGCTTTAACAATACTTCCGCCAACCACTAATCCACACGTCATTTCATATTAAACATATGGTTTATAATTTATTTGAAATCGAAAATGGTTATCACCAGCGGGGGGGCGGGCCGGGGCTAGCCCCGACCCCGGTTCTATGGAGTTCTATGTGACCATATGTATTTGCTATCCGTGCGGGAGTTGGTATTTCAAATGACCCGCAGTCATATTATATGGCATATGACCATACAATTGCAAATGGTGCGCGGGATTTTATTCCGTGTTTACACATGACCATATTTTATATTTGGTGCGGAGTTGTGGTTTAAAACCACACGGTTATATGTATTAAACATGTGACCATTCCCGTTGATTATTTGACCATTCGCGCGG
>JZKD02S1353806.1:85824-110783 GCA_000966675.3 Picea glauca | reverse complement strand
CAAATTGTTGTTTAGCACCGCCTATCACCCTCAAACCGATGGACAGACAGAAAGAGTGAATCAAATATTAGAGGATATGTTAAGGATGCATGTAATGCATCAACCCAGAAAATGGAAAGACTACCTGCCATTGGTAGAATTCGCCTACAACAACGACTACCAAGCATCCTTAAAGATGAGTCCCTTCGAGGTCCTCTACGGTAGGCTATGTAATACTCCAATAAGCTGGAGTAATCCTATAAATAGGATTTCTTTTGGACCCGACATTCTGAAATAAATGGAACAACAAATGACTCGGATAAAACAAAATCTAAAGGTCGCCCAGAACCGACATAAAAGTTATGCTGATCAAAAGAGAACTCCAAGAGAGTTCAAAATGGGAGACCATGTATATCTCAGGATTAAGCCCAGAAGGAGTTCCTTGAGAATGGGAGCTTGTGCCAAGTTGGCACCCCGGTATTGTGGACCCTTTGAGGTTCTAGAAAGAGTGGGACCTGTAGCCTATCGGCTAGCACTTCCTCCCACCGTAAAAGCACATAATGTTTTTCATGTTTCATTATTGAAGAAATATGTACATGATGCTAATCATATAACTAACTGGTCTGTGATCTAGGTGGAACCGGAGGGAGAATTTCTACCAGAACCCCAATGCATATTGGACAGAAAAGAAACCCCGCTCCGGAACCAAACCATTGTACAGGTCAAGGTGTAGTGGAAGCATTTTGGCCCAGATGAGGCTACATGGGAAATGGAGGATGCCATGAGACAGGCATATCCGATTTTATTTATTTATGTACATACCATTCATGTTAGTAGATAAGAACATCGAGGATGATGTTCCTTTTAAGGGGAAGGGAATTGTAACACCCTATTTCCCCCATCTTGTAAATATAACTGGACTGGCCAAGAACTATGGAAAACTCATAAATCTGAATATGTGATGTAAATGGACCTTGAGGAAAAGGTCAATGAATGTGAATAACATTTTGAATTATTGCAGGACTGCTGAGAGGGGATGTGCAGAAAAAGAGACCACGATAGTGGTGGAAGGCACCTGGAAAGGTGGCATTAACTTCCACTGAGAATTAATACCGTATTTGGACTCCACTGGCCTGGAGAACCAAAAGCGGCTCGCTGGCCCCGAATTTAATGTCTCACAGGTTGGTAGGTGGATGGCTTAATGAGGGATGGGATGGTGAACCACCCATCCGTAGAGCCGTCAGGCCTGATCAACGTGAGGGGAATCACGCCACACGCAACCTCGCAAGAGGATAAGGCGTGAGGTAGAAGCGATTTCGAGGGGAAGATGCGAGGGGAACTCTGGCATTACGCAGAGTGAGTGATAGCAAAGAGAAAGGATTGCAACCTTCGCTCCTGGTCACTGGAAAACAGAGAGACGCAGTCTCATAGCATTGTGGTCTCAGCTTGGGGGTGGCTAGTGGTATATCCGCTGGGATTCGCTACGCCTACGGTTGGGTGGAAACGAGCACCCCTCTCAGCAGTTGTACTCACTTCTGGTGTTATTTCTGAAAAGTGTTTTACATATTGCCTCTTGAAATTCATATACTGACATATATGCTCAAAGAACTGTGAAATTATGAACGATTACAATATTAGAATGTCTGTGCAGAGTTTTGATAAGAAATAATAGACATATGCTTATAACAGAAAGACCACGCATGGCTTATGTTGATAAATGAATTTAATTATGCATGAGTTGAACCAAGTCAGAATTCCAGTCCGTCCTCGGGAATTTGTTTCCCCTTGTATGTCTCCCGGGATGCCCCAGTATAGATCTCTTCACAGAGATTCTGTCCTTGGAAAGGTTTACCAAGAACCTGGAAAAAGGGACTTGAATGGGAAAGTCTTAATAACCCTGTACGAGGAGGAATGACCCTCTTAAAATTTCGAGGTAGCAGCGTAGGGATAAGCAACAAATCGACGGATGAGATCCCGTCGGAAGACCCAGGGTCATTCACAACCGTTAGATTGACGAAAGAAACAAGGGCGTTACATACCTTGCCCCTTTCCCTCTATCCTCGCAAATAGCGAGGAAATCGGGATTGTAGACCCCCAAGGTCCTTGAGAACATTTGGACCGTTGATCTTTCCACATCCACGAATTAGTGGAAGAATGCACGAGGTGGGACAAATCTGAGCCGTTAGATCTTAGCAAGAAAAACCCGACAGTCGTTGGATCCGTTAAGTGATGCATGAGGGTTGAACCTTCGTGAACAGTAGGGGTAAAATCCCGATGAAAGGGTTGACACATCGAGATATCGGTACTCAGGATATCGGAATTCTTGAGGTCGATAAAGTCAGGGCATTTCAAGTCCCGAAATAGCGAAATGATCTGGACCGTCCGTTTGTGTAGACACGTGGCGGAAATCGAGAGCCCGTCGGTATATCGACTACCGGGGTTTTGAGTTGACAGAGAAGTTCTGTCATCGGAGCATCAAATACTCTGAAATCATGAGATTGGATTAGGGTCGTCTATCAGTCGGAACACGTGGCGGAGATCCAGACCATCGGGGAAGTCCCGATAGAAAAGTCAATAGGTGCATTAGGGTTCGGTATTTCGCGAGTCCTGAGGACAAGACTTCCGGAGCATCAGAAGTCGCGAAATTGCGAGAGACGATCAGGACCGTCCATCTTGAGGAGGATGTGTGGAGGAGACCAGAGCATTCGAGAGGTTTTCCGAAAAGAATGTCGTCCATCGGCATTTCGGGAGTCGGGAAATTGGGAATCTCGTGGACAAGAAGTCCTTGCAATTCAAAATCGCAAAGTCCGAAATTCCGACAAGGAAGGGAAAGCCCCATCATGGGGGCCAGCTGTCAGCATAGCAGAGAATCGGAATTCGAGAGATCGACAGTCTCGAGAACAAATGAATTTTGTCATTTGAAACCCAGAAGTCCCGATAGAAATCAGGGACCATTGGTTTCATGGGCGATCACAGCCGTTGATCGTGCTAAAGGAAAAAAGGGGTTATTAACTGACATCATATTGGGAATCGGAGGATCGCAAGTCCTGAGGACAAATGCATTTCAGTGTTGAAAAGTCTGAAACCCCAATAAGTAGTGTGGTTGCGGTCATATGGGGGAAGGTCACGTGGACCAAAGGTCTAGCCCGAAGGGCTAGCTAAAGTCAGAGCGCATCGGCTTTTGGAAGCCCAAAACCCCGAAAGGAGATAAGGCTGCGGTCTTGTGAAATAGTGGTCATATGGGCTAGGAGTTTAGCCAGGAGGGCTAGCATGTAAAGGGGCACATCGGCAAATCAGAGATCGGGAGTTCGAGAGAACAGGAGCTCTTGTCATCGGGAATCAAGAAACCCTGAAGAACCCGAAATTATCATCAGGGAAATGTCACAGGCGCGTGAAGAAGTGGTCGTGACAGGGAAATAAGGACCTATGGATCGGGTTTGGCATTTCGCTGCTGCGAGCTTCGGGGATTCTCATTGTTGAGAAATCAATGAAAAAGTTTGATTTTAGGTAGTGGGTGTGTTACAATCTTTGAATTGCATTTGAAGCTTGAGTAGAGTCCCCCATAATGTTTTGTAATCTGGATTTTGCATTGAGAGTGCAGTCGCCAGTGAAAAATCGAATTTCGGGATTCTTCTACCGGTGGAATCACCTTCAAACTTATTTTTTGATGTATGGAGTCGCCAGAGAAGGAATACAACCAATATGTTCCTAAGAGTCTACTACTCTCAGGCCTCAGAACTCAACCATGTCGTTCTTCCCAAGGAAAAGTTTTCAGATTCGTCCCCAACAACGGTGCCAGAATGTTAGCACTCTATAAATTTTGTCCGGCTGAATAGACAAATGACAGAGGTAACTATTTCAACCAGATTTAGAGCTGAGGCATTAGCCTGCTCAACTCAGAGAGGGATCTCTCGTGTCACTTGATGTTTCTTTGGAAATCAGTGGCTAGATTTGGTTTGTGTTGGGGGTTTTTAATAAAATAACTGGAGAAATGAAGATAACATTTGGGATATGGGGTCTAGAATAAATAGAGTACATTATCAAACCTGAGAACTATTCAGAGGAAAAGGACAAATCAAGAAACAAGTCTGAGTTTATATCTGAAATTTGTGCATGACATCAGAGGAAAAAGAAACATATAACTACATCAGAGCATTACATAGATAAATTCTGAATAAGTTAAGAGGAAAGAAACATAGTCTAAGTTGCTAAGCCAAGAACATCAAATATTGAATTATGGGCCTCTAAATCTCTAATTTAGACAGAAAGAAGTGTAAATGAAATGTATGCTTACAGAAAATAAATACTATGAGAGGAAAACAAGACTCATATCACTGTCAATTAGAATCTTTTCATAAATAATCCAAAATCTGCCTCTGCATTTATATATTCATTCTAGCCCCCATATTTACAAAAGTTTTTCCTACACAGAGGGCAGGCTCCTCTTTTATCCATGCCTTCTATATCCTTGAGATAATATATATAGAGAGAAGGTTTCTTCGTGGAATACAAAACATTCATACTTCTCATCATTCTAAGATTTAGAGATAAGTTACAAAGGAGGAATGATTAACCATTACCCTATTTTAGAGGGACTGTTAGGAATAGGTTGATCATATCTAGGCGCCATCTATCCAAAACTTGTTGGGATGTACTTGTCTCCACCTAGGAGTTTATTTTATCTTAGTGATCTCCTCATTTAGAGTACCCAACCAGGTTGGTTGATTCTCTCCAACACTTTAGTCATTTTAGCTATGGTTTCTTTCTTCTGTTGTTTTCTCCATTTCTTTTTTACAGCTCGCCTGTTGATGACTAGATCCCTCATAATGGGATTTATCCTGACATCCAATCCTGAGTCTGTAGTAGGTTCTATGTGGAATTTAGTCACTAATATATGTGCAATTACCCTTTCCTTCTTACTCGTAAGTAAATATTCCATGTTTCTTGAATGACCAGTTTCACTGGATATAGCTTTGTCCATGTATCCCAATTTCGTGGAAACTGAAATGTTCCTATAGAAATCAGAGAGTCGAGCAAATTTGAGATTACTTCGTTTATGGATGAGATGATGTCTTGATACTTGAGAATCGGTAGTTATGGAGTTCCCATCATGAATCACTGACAAATTCTCTTACATGTACATTGGTTCACCACGCTTGGCGAATCCATTTCAAATGATTAGCTTTCGAGTTCGTTATATGGTGGCATTCACTTGACATCATACGGTTGTGAAGTACCAAACGAGTGAAATGGGGTGATTCTGGCCAACCGCCGCCCACCCCACGACTGGTTGATTTGACATATTGGAACATGTGACATTGGAGCTTTGGCAAAAGTGGTTTTAGGCAAACTGCCTTTCGCTCCGATGTATCTCTAGAGGCATTGTGCGTCCATTTTAAAACCATAATGGTTTTCCCTGGTCCTCCCTTATATGATTAAGTCCCGTGCAAGTTCACTGCCCGATATGGACACCAGCCATTGATCTAGGCCGATTTACAATCAACGGTCTATCGAGTTATGCCTTTTGTGCCTCTGCTATATTTGTCCATACGCCGCCAGATATGTCCTAGTCCTCTAAATCATCAATTCTCCAAACTATCAGGCTCTCGCGATGATGTAGCGCATGCTAAATTCCCGAGACTCAGATCTTGTCTGAAAATTTTTATGGTGATAACACCTTCCATGTCCGATCAGGAGGAGGAGCAGGTCCTACCTTCCATAGAGGACTTAGCACCAAATGCTCAAGCAGAGTTTACAGACACAATTTTATATAAGTGGTCTAAAACTACAATACAATGCCAACATGACCTTTAGCATATTGGGTTGAAAGGAAAACTTTCAGGAAAAGCAAAGTGGTACTCTAGGGAGAAGGTAGAGGAAAAATTTCCTCACCTCATTCGAGAAATATTTTGGGGACCAAAATCCTTCCTAAATGGGGAGGTATGATCCATATTGGATCATTATATTATTTTTCATCTATCTCGATGCTTTTAGAGTGGAACAAATTGGAGTAATCAACTTTCAAGGTCATTTTAGTGGTAGGTTTCAGTTTGGAAAATTGGGGTCCAAAACCTTTCAAAGCCATTTTGAGGAATTAAACAAACGTTTTTGGGGTTCTGATGTCCAAATCGTGTGTACACCCCCTTGAATTTTTTCTACACTTTGATACCTTTCCAACTATGTAGACTGTGTGTCAATAAGAGTTCATATGAAAAAGGTTTTCCTTGAGTAAGTTGACCTATTTTTTTGACCACCATTGTACGAGAGGATGCCACGTCAACCCCCATTACTCATGCATACGGGGATATCCATGTGAACAATTTCAAGAAGATTCTATAAGGTTCAAAATCCTACCACAATTGAGGGTTGAGGAAGTCAAAAGCCATCCCTATATGGTTATCAGACTATGTTAAATACTGAGCCATTAGGAGGAGAAGCGGTTCCATTCCATGTTATTGTATTTTGTTCCATAACAGAGAAGAACAATTGGGGGTGGGAAATTAGAGATCATAACATAGGGGGTTGATTTTTTGTAGCAACACAATAGGCTATATGTCTCAGGTAACTCCATAGACAATGTCTTCTCCCTTGTACGTGCATTATTTCCATAACAAAGAAAAGAGAGCAGAGCAACCTCATCTCCTAGATGGGTTTTCTCCCGTAAAGGTTTCCTAGATAAAATCTTTGTGTTATCTTTTGTATGGTGTGTGATTGTACTTTACTTTTCTCTATTTTCCACATTTTATCTATTTCATGCATAAGCAAAAAGTCAGTAACTAAATATTCTTGAATCTAAAGGAATTTCGGTTTTATTTATCAGTTATGTTGTGACAAATGGTTCCAATGGAATATCCATGACAGTTTATATATCACTATATGTCTATTTACTCATTCATGCAATAAAAAAGGAAACTCAACAAAGAAAATTCCATGCATAAATGAATATATGTACCTTTTTTCCATCGTTTGATTTGCAGATTTTTGGTCTCTCATCAAGTGAAATCATCCTCCTTCTCAGAGATGCATTCTTCTATATCTTTTCTTGAAGGATTCCATGTCACATCCTTACTCCACCATGTAGCACAAAATCTTTAGGTATTGAAAATGTAGCCAATTGTTGGCTCAGGGTTTTATACCTAGGGTTCAAAAAACTTTACCAACAAATACCCCATTAGCATTAGCATATTCAATATTCAAGGGATGAATAAGATCTCACCCGACATCCTATGATAATCACATAGACTGAATGTGTGTGCATTGCATGAATGAATAGTACAAACATGAAACATTTGACTAAGAGCTATGCAATAGATTCTATTCATTCATATCAACAGTCATATAAGTAACACACTTGCTAACATACATAACATACATGCATTCATAACATGGTACTTGATAGGTGTTAGCATTGAGAGTTACACTTAGACTGCTATAAATGTAAGCCCAATACCCATCAAACTGTGGAAGATAAAAGTTTATGATAAATGGAAAATGGATGGAATATTCAGAAAAGAATGTCAATCACAACTTACTTCATACAATATGCATTAGCAAATAAGGCTTTGAATAACTTTGATCATGGTTTTAGGAAATAAGATGAGCAGGTGGAAGACTTAATAGGAAAAATGTAATATTCCTATCATTTACATCAGGTAGTATGACACACATATAAGGAAGAAATCTATGCAATAAGAACTTCTCATAATCAAAGAGAAAAATTCCAATATATTTGCAAAAATATCACAACATATATTCTATTGCAGCAAAGCTACATTTCAGTCAAATGAATCATTCCATGGACTATAATCAAAATTAGATAGCAACAAGATGATACGGAATATAACTGATTTCCATTATTCAAAGGATCTTAGTTCTAATGCATACAATAGAAAGTACCCTATGCTACATAGACAATATAAAAAAAGTACGAGTCTATCTTACTCCATTCCCACCCTTTCCTTATCAAAATTCACTTCCATATATAGTGAATCATCTATATCTACCCTAAGGAGGTCGAAACCAAAGAGATACATAGGATCCTCCTCCATTTATGAGTCTTGTTACAAAAGATTCCAACAAAAACCTAACAAATTCCTATTTTTTGGGGATTTTGTCTATTATGATAAATGCCTTTTGAAACATGTCATTCTGCTTGATCTGGAGATGGAAAACATGTCCCTCATGTCCAACTAACTCCTAGGAGACCATTTGAACCTTCCTTGACAGGTGAAACCTCCAAACAAGGCGAATATCCAACAACTATGCTAAAGAGAGACTTTGCAGCGCCAGTTTGCAGTGGACTGGTGTTTTAATTTTATCTTTCAAATGCCAAACTAGGTTAGGCTAAATTTTGGTCAGCAGGTCAATGCCATTATCATGCCCCTCCAAACAAAATTTAAGAAAAACCCACATCATCGTTTTCGATTTATGATCAAATATTTAGAAGAAACTACTACAGGAAATGAATTTGCAACGTCAGTTTGCAATGCCAGTTCGCAATGCCAATAGACGAGCCAACCAAAACCCTTCTTTCAGTCTTTAAAACAACTTGAAAAACCTCATGGATTACCTGGTAAACCTGGGCTTGATGTAGATGCCATCAAATTTGAACATGTGTGCTTGCAAGCTATCTAACCTACGATGCTCCTCCTTAACCAGTTCACAGCGCAAGTTGATGGTATGACATAATCCCTGGAGAAGTGGTTAAATTGTAGGCTCTGAAAACCATAAATATTCCTTGACATGATCCTATAATTTCAATGATAACAAATTGAAATCATGAAGTACTTAGAGTACACTGCGAACTCTCTTAGTGAGTTGGCAACACATCAAACCATTTTGACTTGACACTTGAATGGATTGATAGTGACAAAGGGGAGACTTTGAGTACAACCTGGATGTATGACATGTCAAGGAAATGATGTAAAAAATCAAAGGTATCACTCATGGGGCTTCTTACCTTGTCATGACAACAATCACATAGATCAAACTTGAGACCAAGGCTAGACATAACCTTATTCATTTTGAAACCAAATATAACTTTATGATTACAACTTAAAGACTCAAAACCTATGTCCTATAAACCTTATGACTCGAAAAACAAAACTAAGGTGAATTTTTTGACCCACACAATCTATGTGTTAACAATAGGGATTATCAACTCGAGCCTCATGCCATCATTCATTAATCAGAAATAAACATCAAGATACATGGAGGGTCGTAGCCTACACCAAGACTCGTTGAGCTTAAACCATAGACTCGAATCAGGTCTTGATCTAATTTCTCTCTCATATTCCATTTATATCTCTACCATTACATTGAACAACCAACCATTGAACAAGAAGTGAACCCTTACATGTTCACATGCATTCCTTATATCTCTACAGAAGCATGGAAAACATAAAAACAATTCCATCTCACTAACAACCTCGACCACAACCAATCGATCAGTTACAAATATGGTTACAATCATTACACAGATCTTTGAAGATTTGATATGCATGTTATATTTACAAGTCCTTATGCGCAATACAAAACTAGTGGTGCATGTAGTGAAAAACTAGTTAGTGTAGGAGCAGTAGAAAATAGGTCATCGGACATTAAATCTTGGTGTTGTGCGGTACAAAACTTGTGGTGCATGTGTTGTGTAGAACTTGTGGGACGTGCATGGTCTTGCCAAAACCTTGGTGCCAACAAGATTGAAGGCTTATGATATTGTGGCATCATTGATCTAATGGGATCTCTTTTCCCCTTTGCAAAATATTAGTTGATTTCCATATTTCCTTTCATGTGTAAAAATTTCTTTCAGAGGTGTTAGATGTGATTCAATAGATTTATTACAATGTTCTGCTAGTCCTTTGTATGTACCAACCTAAGTATGAACAACTACTCTATTACAATAATATATAACATTATTCCTAGACAACGATGCAACCAATGTAAATAGATCAATAACCTTGAAATTTCATTTTGAAAGGCATGGAAACATTGTGTTAGGTTGTAACTCTCTACTTAAATCTGGTTTAGCTGAGGTGAAGAAAATTATCGATAGATGAGGTTGCACCTACTCATCTTTAGACCTTGTGCCAAGATTGAAAACATCCACGAGACACTTTGTTGCAACTTCAAGATCCCCAATTTCAATTCTTGGAGCAGGTTCAACTGTGTTGTGGCCTTCATTGGGAGTGATGTACCTCATGTCACACTTTCTTGAATATTGGAACGATCTGTCACATCCTTCAAAACTTTAGGATGATGTGTACCATAAACCTTACCTTAACGTATCCCTTTGTAAATTTTTGTTCTATTCTTACCATAAAGTTTCTTGGAATGATTCGTACACTTAAAAGAAACTTTCACATGTGCATACTTTATCTTATGCATAACCCTTTGTCTTATACACCCTTTTTGAGCTTGTTTTCTAATGTACACTTCATAAGATTTTTTCTTATGTGTACTCCTTTTTAAAACTTGTATTTGTGCGCTCCCCTAAAAACTTAGAAGTATGTGAACCCAAAAAACTTGTCTTATTCACAGTTCCTCATGTGTATCACACTGGAACTTGTTTTAGGTGCGACATACCACATCGCATTGAAACTTATTTTATGTGTGACATACCATATTGCACTGAAACTTGTTTTATGTGTGATATTTGGTAACAAATTGAAAATTATTTTGGTGGGAAATTTGGTAACACTTTTGTGTTTGCATTAAAAACCTTGAGTTTTATTCACACCTCACCACACGTTGTCTTATTCACTCCATAGACGTTGGGTTAAAATTTGTTTTGAGTTTTTCACACCAAAATAAGGTTTAAGTGTGATACATGTTTTGAGACTCACCTTTTAGCGTACCACATCACTTGTCTAATTCACTCCATAAACTTTGGGTTAAAACTTGTTTTGAGTTTTTCACACCAAAATAAGGTTTAAATGTGATACATGTTTTGAGACCCACCTTTGAGCGTACCACACCACAAATAAGTCTAGGTGCAACATGTTGTTTTGAGTTTTTCACACCAAAATAAGGTTTAAGTGTGATACATGTTTTGAGACCCACCTTTGAGCATACCACATCACAAATAAGTCTAGGTGCAACATGGTATGTGTCCTTTTCAAGTCCTAATATGCCACGCCATGCACACTTTACAATGTTTTTTCTCACATGTTTCCCATGCACACTCTGTCTTTTGTCTTATTCGTGCTCGCCAAACCCTTTGTTTTATGCACACCTCACCACCCGGGGATGAATGTGCACTTTTGTCTTAATATGATCGTTTGTGTATTGAACTTATTTACATTTTTTTAATATATTCTTTGAAAACCCTTGTATCACACTTACACAATTTTTTTGGGTGGTATGACATGTGTTTGGACCTTTCTTTACATCTATTGCATGAAACAACATTTTGGTGTGATACACTTTGAAACGTTGTTTCAATGTACCTTCACCTTGTGCCTTTTCATGAAAATTTTAAATTTTCCCCTCACAAGACTTTGGATTATGCACTTATTTTGAAGAGGGGGGAGAATTTACTTGGGCATTGGTGTAACCTAATCGAATTTGGCTTAGAAACTTGTAATTTGCATACATGATGTTTGATTGAGATGTTATCTTTTGCAATGTAGAAAGGATAAGTGAGGATTTTTGATGAGTTGTCATGCAACCCCATTGATATCATTTCAACAATTTTCATAAGTGACGAGGCTCGTTTGAAGGGAAATCCCCAGTGTGCATTTTTTTACTTCTAGACCTCATATTCAGATTCTATTAGTTGCGTTGGGTTTGTAATACTACAAAACCTATACTAAGTCTACATTAGAGGTAAAAAAATCAATTTGATTAATACCCACACTTATGCACAATTTTTTTTAATAGAAGTTCAAGCCCCATTCTTGTCGTTCCTTTACCCAAATTTAGTTATGACAACTCTTTTAACATATGCGATATATAAGGTTTGAAGATGTCAACTGAATTTGGGGTGATCCATCAAGAACTAAGATATTTTTTTCTATGAAATGAACAATTGATGTCTTAGAAACTTGGTGTTGAGTACTTAGTGGAAGTGTCAATTCTTTCTAAAAATACAATTTTGATCTAGCTTATTCCTTGTGGATGATACAATCAACCCAAGTGATGATATATGACACTTTTATAAGTTAGGGTTAGCCAAAAAAACCCAGAAGTGCAAAACAAATACAATAAGAACCCACTTTTGATGAAAACAAACTCAACAACACTATTTCCATACTTAATCATGACTACAACATGAGGTGGACCAAAAAACTAGGTAGTTGAGAAAGAATTACACATTCGAACAAAAAATTCTCAATGATCAAAAGCCAAGAGAACATGGTTAATGGACGAAACAATCAAAATATATGATTTAAATTTTAGGAGGGGCTCGAAGCCATTGGACTTGGGGGTTTGTTGAGGCCTCAACAAGCCCACACACATTAAAGAAATTTTGATGTCTAAAATGAGATTCCTATAGAAAACAATAAAATAATAATTAAAATAAAAAATAGGAATTATGTTTTTTCAAATAGAAAGAAAGAAAACTATTTTTTATTATATTTTTTACTTCTCCTTATAGATTTACTCAAATTTTGAGTGTAGGCACTCATTGGATATGAATTAAATTCCCTCCTCTAGTGAGTACCCATTGTACATGCTTTTGGCATGTCCATAATGAAGTAAACCAAAAATACATGAAGAAAAGAAAACATGTTTCTTTTAGTAAACACCTTTTTTAACATATTTTTAGTTTGTTTTACTATGAACCTATAAAAAAACATGAAGAGTGAGTATTCAAACATGAAGAGTGAGTATTCATTGAATGTATAATAATATCTTATCAAATTTAAAACATCTTCTTTAATACGATACTAAAAATATTTACTATTTTAAAATAACATTCTATATTAACCCACTTAAAAAAACCCTAAATGAACAAATATTACTTCTTTAAAAATTATTAAAAAGCATAAGAAAGGAAAAAAACAAAATCTAAAGGTTTGAAAGTTAAGAACTACTTTCATTATAACATTCTCTTCAATATCATCCTACCATTTAAAAGAACAAATAAGTTAAGAACACAATGGTTTGGAATTCTTAAGGTATTGGTTTGGAATTCTTAAGGTATATTTAATCTGGAAGAAGATCTTAAAATTTTATTATTAAGTTAATATGCTTAGAGGAAGGGCATCATTATAAAGTGTTAACTCATTCATGGTCTTTGTTTTATTTTTATTTTCATAATATATTATAAGATATTTAAATTTTGAGATTTTGAAAGATCATTATGTTTTCATTTTTATTAGAGAGCTAAAGAATTTTAAATTAAATTGTTACACCCCCTTAAATCTAGCTTCATCAAAAGAACTGGTATATGTGTTCTAAAATACACCATACTTTTATACATTGTATTTTTCATATTTTTTGAAAGGTATATTTATTATGGTATATTACTTATTTTTTTCTCTCTCAAATCTTAAAATATATGACTCTTCTCATTTTTCTTTATATGTATAATTTTTTTACAATTTAATTTATTGTATTTTTTATTAAAATTTAAGATTATTATGGTATAATATTCTTTTTCTTCTAACTCAAATATTAAGAGATATCACTATTTCCTTGCATCCTTCCTTTTAGGCATGAAAGTTACTTTATTAACTTATATACATTCATTCCATCTTTTCTCATAGATATCTAAGTGACTTTGTATCTATTCTCTTAATGTCTTTCAAAACTAATTATCTTTTAAGCAAAGTTTTGAGATACTTATTTCAGTTTTCGAGTTTTTATTTTTATATATATATTAATTTTTTTACCAAGTTCCATTATTATATACATTATTAAATCATTTTGTTATAAAAGTATAACAAACTTATTACAGTAGTGTATATATATATATATTTTAATCTTAAATTTATTAAATCTACATTTTTTTTTACTTAAAAGAATATAAATATATACTAATTTATTTTTTAATGTTATATTTATTTTTTAATTTACATTTCCAATTTTTCTATTAAATTTAAAATAAAAATGAAATTCTTTCAATTTATTTTTAATGTTATAGTTCATTCCTTTATTCTTTTCTCTTAATATGATCATTCAATACAATGAAGTGAAGTGATAAAGCATTACATGTCTCAAAATAAATCAAATTTTAATAAATAAGTTTAATTTGATGATTTATGAATATGAAATTTTAATAAGCACTTTAATTTAAAGAGTATCATCAATTTTAATTTAACGTTAATCTTGTGATGTTTTCTTTATAAATGATAAACTATTATATATTTCAAAATAAATCAAATTTATGTTGGTATATTTCGGGATACTGAGAGGCGGTGAATCACTATAAACAATTTATTATTTTATATACTTATAATTGCATTTAAGATATTGTTGCATTCATGATATATATTGAAACACACAACCACAAATAGACTGTGCACAAGGATTTTATGTGGAAATCCAAATGGAAGAAAATAACGGAACAATTTTTAATATATAAAAAGATTACATCCACCAAAAGCACCAACTTTCGATATTATCCAGTACCAACTAAAAGGAAACACCAACCCCCTGAATTTTCTAGCACCAACTAGAAGTAGGAACCAACCCCCTTGTGAGCACCAACTCATATTTTTCAGGATCCAACCCCCTTGTGAGCACCAACTCATATTTTTCAGGATCCAACCCCCTTGTGAGCACAAACTCACACTTTTTAGGCACCAACCTATAAATTGAAGACACCAATCTTGTTGTGCACCACCCAACCACTATTGCTTAAAAAATTGTTCTAAAAAACTGGATTTATAAAAGAGTACTAGAGTACATCCCTAATAACACTTTGCAAGGTGAATCCCTTACCTTGTCAGCTGCAAAAGGTAGACTGTGTCACCCTTGATCCGTAGCCTTCATATGTTTCCTTCTTACCTTCGCTAGATCACCTTCTTAGCATCTTTGCTTAGTCATCCTCCTATTGCCAAAACTGAACCATAGTTGGAACAAGATCTTCAATATGCTCCTCTATTGAGTTATATGACTGCTTCTGTAACTATCCAAAATATCCCTGAAAAACCTTGCTGCAATCTTTTCTCAAACTGTTCTAACAAATTTACACACAATAGACTTGGAATCCAAGCCTGAGATTCACATGAAAGGATTCTTTGAACAAGCACAAAATTCTAGTGGGGAACATGGCTACAATAAGCCTAAAATTCAACCTTACTTCATTCTCAAAACAAACCCAGAGTCGACCCCTCTATACCTCAGAAAATCCTTTGAAATTCACTCAAAACTAGGCTTCAAATTTGTCCTAAACACCTTAGAAAAACTTGCTTAATAGTTTGCTCTAGAACAACCTCAAACTCATCTCAAAACATGATTTCACTTGCCTCAGAATAGTATTTAGCTTGCTTTAGAAATAGGCCTCAGAATATACTTTCACTTTCTTTAGAAATAGGCCTCAGAACAGACCTAAATTGATTCAGAAATAGGCCTCAAAACATATATGGAACATACCTCAATAATTCTTAAAAAATAGATTAGAATAACACACCTTATACACATGAAATCTACATCTAAACATACCTTAAATACTTGCCAAAGACTCTTGAAATTTGCCTTGAATAGACCTTCAAAACTCAACCTTGCTGCCTCAGAAATTGGACTTAGATATCCTTGGTTACCTCAGATAAAAATCACTTGAGTTGATGTTTCAAATGAGCTCATAGGTGCCTTATTTATACTAGATGTAAGCCTCTTTTTAGGGTCAACTTGACCCAAATAATTAATTCAAATGGGGCCGACTTAAACCTTACCACTTTAATAATATTTTTAATATTTATCTCAGTTTGGGCTGACTTTACACTTGCGATTTTATTTTTATCTTTTTAGGGCCGAATTTAATACTTATTCCAATTGGGGCCAGCTTTAGGGGTAGCTTAGCCTTGCTTCGAAGGCTTCCCTTCCTTACTTCTGTGGCTTCTTAACCATACTTCCAAGCTTCATTTTTTGACATTTAGGGATTTTTTGTAGGCTTCTTCAAATCTTCTTCCCATGCAGACTATGCTTAAATCTATGCCATGAGGGGACCACTTTGGAGGCTCCTTCAATTGAACCCATCACTTCTAGGGGCTTCTGGGATTCTTTTAGGGTTGACATCAATGAAAACCATTTTTCCAACAATTCAAACATTAATAAATAAGTCTAATTTGATGGTTTATAAATATGCAATTCTAATAAGCACTCTAATTTAAAGAATATCATCAATTTTAATGTAACATCAATCTTGCAATGGTTTCTTTATTAAAATGGTCGATTTTGTATTTAAAAAGTATTCCAAATGCACCATTCAACATAGTAATATTAAAAGGAATGATTATTTAGATGTCATAATATCAAAAGGACTATAAAATTCCAAAAATTTCAAAGCAAAAAATATCATATCATTTTATCTTTCAAAAATGACATTGTTATCTACTAATATATACCCTATTATACTAACCTAATATCAAAATTATTTTGTAAATCATAATTAAATCCAAATTTACACAAAAACATATCCATTGTGAATGTCATTTTATTCCTTCTATTCCATTCATTCCATCCCCACTAAAAATACAAAAGATGAATATCATGGGACACTCTAGCAAGCGAATAACATTTGTAACCATGTCAACCATGTTTTCACACTGCCGTATATATCTATTATATAGTATAAGAGGGACTATGGAGTATCATACTTTAGACAATGTTTGATATTGTCTTGAAAATCTATGAAAATCATGGCTATGCTATGTAAATATAGGAAAATTAGAATTTTTGATTTTTGATTTTTTTTTTTTAAATTTAAAATATTTATAATTCACAATTTTATGATGATTTATTTTTATAAAATTTGAAATATTTATAATTCACAACTTTATGATGATTTAGTTTACACAGTCATTAAACTCTTTCCGGAATTTTGTGTTTATGTATTGATTTTTCTAATTGGGTTTTCAAAGAGTTTTACAATGAAATATTTAGTTATCACACCATCTTGTCATTCACTATATCTTTAGCTATAATTTGAGGTAAAATTATCAAGTCATTATTTGCAGTTCACGATGTAAAGGTTGAAGGTAACCAAATGAAAAGTTCAAATGATTCATGCCTCATTGCAATCCTTTCCCTAAATGAAGGAATAAATTATTATTAGTTGTTACATTGAATGCATATTACCTCCCAGGGAGAATAGGAGCTTATTATGAGTTTGGATGACCTTATAAAACATATTACAAGTTTTATATTGCAAATTCCTTTTATAGTAGTCTAGATTATGCTTTTATATTCTCTCCACAAGTTTTGGTGGTAATCGATACAAAATTATAGTCTTAATCATATATTCATCTTTATTCCCCTAAACACATGTTGAATGTACTCAAATTGATATATTTGGGCTAATTAATGAGATTTCTGAGATTTTTGGAAGGTGTTTTTTTGGAATTCTAAAATGTAAATGACTATCTTCCAAAATTATGCGATTAATAAGAACCGAAGGTCCTCCCTCATAACAAATCTCACTTTGTTGTTGTTTGGGAATCAATAGTACTTTGTTCATTCATATTTAGTTGCTCCCCTTATTTTTCTTTACATAATGAAAATAAAACAAATTTTTAAGCTATTATTTCAATTGGTCGGTTGTTTTCACATGTAACATTAAAATTTAAACTTCAAATTAAAAAAAATGAAATTAAAAAGTCACATTTTTTTTATATACAAAATAGAATGTCAAAATTGAGATATAATCGATCCAATTATTTATTCATTCTTGATTATTTAAAATAAAATAAAATAAAATCAATACCAATACCAATGTTCTAGTAATACTTATTCTAATGGTGGGGACTAATCCTAAAAAGTTGGGGTAAACACTAATCTCTTAAGAAAAGTTGAGGGATTGAAAAAACAATTCACCAAATGCATGGTAGTTTTGGTTGCATGAGTGTTAAATATAAACATGATTGATATTGTTAAGCATAGAATGTATTTAAGTTTCTTCACATCAATGTTAGCGAGGGTGGAATGCAAAAAAATAAATTATTTTATTTTTAAAATGGTAAAATTGATGATAATTTAGTTGTTAATTAATAGTGAGGATAGTTGCTATTGGTTACTTTTTGTAAATGCAAGATGACTCATCACTATTATTCAAAGAAAACCATGTGATCTAAAATGACATGTTGATGATATGTAAGAGGGCACACTTTCTCTCCTACTTGATGCCTCTGGGTTTTGGGTTGTTAACGTGTTTCCTTACATCTGAGGAAAATGAGCCCTTAGCCATTCAAAAACAATTGTAAGCCTTATTCCATGACCCAAAAAACAATTTCAACTTAGATAATATCCACAAGAATTTTGATATCACTTAGTGTCATCATTGAAGTTGTAACAACGAAAGCATGTTCTTTTAAATAACAACTAGAATGAATCCCATACATGAAACCAAATACTACACAAAAACCCTTCTTCCATAATAAATATTATTTTTTTATTAAAAAAATGTTCTTATTTTTCATTATTTCCAATTCTAAAAACAAGAGAGTATGAATGATTTCTACGGTGACCTCTGATTTAGGTGAGCTCCATTTTTCCGGCGAGTCAAAATTCCACATTTCTGGATCTTTTTTTTTTTAAAACCGACGATCTCGGTTGTCTTAAAATTGGCCAAAACACCCAAAGGAAAAAGTTCCATGGGAGAAGTTCCTATTACAGGAGTAGAACTTTGACTTTTGGTATAGTTCCTACCAGATTTGGAGCCAATTTGACCCGAAGAAAGGGGGTGTTGTTAGTGCCCCTTATCCCATGATGATTTCGATGAGTGGTGACCCTCAATTCAACATCTGGTGACTAGGCATGTTAGTTTGAACCTCCTATTTTAGAATATATTAATTTAGAAAAGGTTCCATATAGGAATTAAAGATATAGTTCACATACCATACCTTGAAAAAGAGATGCGAGCTCAAAAAAGAGATCATATAAAAGGGGCACCATCTACGTATATGAAGAACATATATAATGTTCAATCCAAGACTGAAAAAGTGTATTTAGAAACTCGATCATCCTTGGATTCCATCACAGAACAAACACTAACATCAAAGTGTAAACCATCTTAGGGGAGAGCACATGGTTTATAATTGAGCTCTCTATAGAATTGCGTAAAATAAATTGAGTTAAAAATTGATTTCATTCTCATAACCTCCTCAAATATCGGTAGGGGAAATGTTAGGGGTTAAATTTCACCAATGAGTTAATTTTCCATATTTCCAAAAAAGATTTGCAAATTTCCATTTTTTTTCCAAAAATGTTTTCTCAAATTTTCATAGGATAATTTTTTTACCTAAAAGATCACCAATTTTTTTATGAACCATTTAAAATTCTTAGAGATTTTTTTTTTTTTTTTTAAATGTCGCCAAACATTTTATAGTTGGTATTTTAAGAATTAGTATGATTCACTAAGATTTCTACACTTTAAGATATGTATGGGTTCTTAAAATTTTCCCTAAACATAGGACTCAAGAATATATTTTCCATCCTTAATATCTTAGTCATACAATTAATAACCACCATGGAATAAAAAAAATTGAAGGTTAGAAGCCCCTTTATTAGTAGAAAGGTGTAATAGAAATTTCAAAGAAATAGTCTCAACATAATTGTTAGCTTCCCCTCTCAATCCTACCTCGAACATACAAAAAATGAAAACCACTCATATAGATGTCCCCCCTTCCCCATAGCAAGGAGTGTTACCTTGACATTCTCCATCAAAATAACCCCAGGCCCAAGAATTTGGCTCTTAGGTTTAATATTAGAATGTGACTTGAAACTGCCAAATATGGATGTACTTTGAGCAACACATTGGAAACAAGGAATGTGTTTATTGTTGAGTGTGTGTGTGTGTTCCAAGAAAAAAAATCACAATTTCTATTCAAAGAGAGAATGGAAAGTACATTTTTCATATTGTATCACACTTTTGGACTCGAAAACTAAGGCTGGTAATAACTAGTTCCCTTTTATCCTAAATATTTCCCAAACTAAAATCTTAGACCGCTATAAAAAAGAAACCCACTGATATACTTAGACTACAATATTCTTTTACATCATGGTAAGGGTAGAAAAGTTCCCCTTTAACACTCTTGAAAAAATTACATCCAACTAGAAATATAAAAGAAAAATAACTTATCAAGAAAATAAATAAAACAAAAGAGAAAAACTATTTGATTAAAAATTGGTCATAGAAGAGATAATGACACCATCCATAACCACAAACTCCTTTGCAAACTATTAACCCTCCTTGAATAATGAGTTAGCTACCTCATTCATCTCCCTATATGTTAAGTTCCAAATACCTACAAATACAACCAACACACATGATCCAATGAATAATATAGAAAACCCACACTTTATTATTATGAAAAACCTTAGGATAGGGAAATGACATACAATAGATTCTATTACTGAAGGGATCCACTCATTTTCACTTGCCATTTTTAGGGGGAAACCTCCTAATGAACTACATGCTCCAAATACAATACTTCACAACTTATCCCTTACATTGTTTTAACTCCTTTATGTAGTGCTACCAACTACCTAAGAACATTATAGAGGATGAACCTTCTAGAAGCAGAACCTTCTAGTAAGTCCTCTTAAATTTATTTCATTCACACTAGGCCTTATTTATTAAAAGTGGCCTTTATACATAACAATACTTATGTACTATTATTCCCATTGGGTACCTTCCTAGGCACCCCATATTTCCCCCCCTAGCTACACTACATTCCATCCCCCTTATGGAAGCATTGTCCTCAACGCTTGTTATGAGGGTGTACAACCATATACCAGGGTCCCATGGACAATTTTGGACTATAATGCTGAAATAGGTTGGAGAACCAGGGTCCCAAGTAGAAGTGCTAGCCACCATGTTGAAATAGTCCAAGCTCCATTGAAAACCAAGGTCCCATGTCCAAGTGCTCATATGAACTCTCCTATGAAGATACTAAGACTCAATAGGAAGCTAAAAATAGTTCTCCAAATGCCTACACTATTCATGTGGATCCAAATTTGTAGAGCCAGCCAAAAAATCACCCATTAGTACTCGAGAATAAGAGAACCAAAGAAGAGTATGTATAGAATGATCTTATCTACTCTCCAAGATGTTCTCCACATAAGGTGGAGCAGAGTCATCGAATAGAAGATGAAAATGGTTGTCATCTGAGAAATGACAACTATCCATATACCAAGCATCACAATCCACCTCAAAATCATACCAAGCATATACTTCTTAATCATATTCATCCCTGATGTCCACCATAATATATCCCTCATGTATTGTAGCTAAGGACCCTTCAATATTTTGGGAACTATCCCTGAGGTTGTGTAGACCATCTATGATGCCTTGCAGATGGTCCTACATATTGTCTTGAAGGGATTCAACCCTTCGTAGAAGTTCCATAAGGAGTTGAGAGTCAATATCCAATGGAAACACCATATATAATATACCAAAATAAATATCTTGAAATCATCTATCCAATGACACCGATCTAGTATTAATCTGTGCACCCTGTCAAAAGTTATGACCTCTGTAGTCCTGTCATTGTCACGAAAAACCGTAAAAATGGTTAATTTTAAACCAATAATATTTTCTCTTCCAGAGCTCCGATTCAGATGATTGTTTTTTTGAAATGGGAATTTTTTTCAAGAGGAACTTAGATCTATACTTTTTTTGGGAAAATTCAGCACCAATGCTACAAAAATCAGTAAAATCGCATGGTCGTCCGCGGAAAAACCCCGAAAAATTTGCATATTTTAAAATGTTGATATCTTTACTTCATGGACTCTGTTTCAGACAATTTTTTTTTTGAAATTGGTTGTTTTTTTAGAGGAACTCCGATATACAACCATTTTCAGAAATATTTTCATAGAAAACTACAAGAATTATTCGTAGTGTCGTGACCCTCTTTTTCCTCTTCAAAATGTCTACAAAATAGAAAAAACAATTCCCTTTTTTTGTGGTTGAATAAAGTGTTCTGATACCACTTGTTAAGTTCCAAAGACCCGCAAACACAATCAACACACAAGATCTAGAGAACAATATAGAAAACTGACACTGTATTATTATGAAAACCCTTAGGGTAGGGTAACACCATACAATAGATCATATTACTGAAGGGATCCACTCTTGTTCACTTGCCTCTTGGAGGGGGAAACCTCCTATTGAGCTAGTACATGATCCAAATACAATAATTCACAACTTTCCCATTACATTGCTTTAACCCCTTTACATAGTTATACCGACCACCTAAGAACATTCTAGAGGATGAAGCTTCTAAAATCAAAACCTTCTAGTAAGTCCTACACTAGGCATTGTTTATTAAAAGTGGCATTTATACATAACGATACTTATCTACTTTTATTCCCTTTGGGTACCTCCCTAGGTACCCCATATTATTTCCCCTAGCTACACTACACTATAGATATGAGTAAAACAAATGTTTCAAATGATGCTACTATCACTTGAAGTTATTCTCCTAAAGGCCTAAGAAGGATGTTATCTAAATGGACACTTCCCTTCATATAGTTGATGATAGAGGACGAGTCACCAAAAAAATGAACTTGCAAAACAATCATATCTCAAGAACATTTGAGTAATAATGTTAGTGTCATAAAATTTTTATAATCATTTGAATCTACCTCGAAGTTAGCCTTAAAATTGGCAAAATGAGAACCACCATCTATAATATCATCCACAACCACAAACTCCTTTTCAAACCGTTTCCCATCCTTGGATAACGAGTCATATACCTCATTCATCTCCCTATAGATACGATTAAAATATATTTTTTCAAAGGATTCAACTATCACTTGAAGTTGTTCTCATAAAGAACTAAGAAGCATGTCATGCAAATGGGCACTTTCCTTCATCTAGTTGATGATGAAGGATTAGTCACCAAAAAATTGAACTTGAGATACAATTTTATCTCGGGCACATTTGAGTAATAATTTTAGTGCCATAAACTCTACATAATTGTTTGAACCTACCCCCATCTCACCCTTAAAAATGACAAAATGAGAGCTAGAAAGAAACAATATTCCTCCAACACTACTAAATTTAGGGGGACCTTACCTAGCTCCATTAAAACACCCCAATCTTGAGACATGTCAATTGACAATTCTTCCAAAATATGAGGAGAACTTTGTAAACTATTAGAATGTCTATCAAATCTATGGTTTCAAGTGTTATAATTCCTATCAAGACTTATCAAGCTTTCTAGGCATTCTAACTCTTGAAACCATAGATATGATTTGACAAAACACTTGAACACGAGGAAAGAATTTGTCTTCAAAATATTTGCGAGTTCCTCACCAACTAGATTCCACAAATGATAAGGCATGGTAAATCTCTAAGATATTTTAACTCTTTTTTATTATACCACTAGCTTAAACATTCCTCCATGAACTCCTCTTTCCAAACATTTGAGATACCTATGAGCTACTTAGACTCGTTCCAAATTTCTTGAGCAAAGGAAAATTTAATCAACAAGTGAAAAATATTCCCTTCATCTTTTTTTCATAACATTCAAATCTTAGGACCCTATTTATTTCACCTCTACAATATCTCCCAGGTGAGAACCTTTTTTTTCAATGCTAGTCATTGAAAAATTTGAGTAGGTGAATGGGATTCAATATATCCAGCATAACCCCAGATGGGGTGCCACACAGAGCAGGAGGAGTACATGGAGCAGTGCCAGGAGGGGCCATTAATGGTGGCCACCCACCCTCATATCCTCGCCATTTATGATGGGCATAAACCCAAGTGGCCTTCACCATTTGACGAGGCCTCTCATTCACGCGAGGAGAACGGTCGGCCAGAGCATTAAGACCACAACCTTAATGGCCATAGCTACCATTTTTTCCCTTATCAGCAGTCTCGGTGGCTTTGGGATGATTCAGAAGGTTGCACAGCTGAACGGGGACAACTTTGCAGTGGGCACTCCGACAATAGCTCTAGTTCTAAGCATGCCACGAGCAAGGGGGTGGCCTCGCAGAGGCGCAGGGTGGTACGTGGCGGATTTGCGACGGAAGAGGCAAAAGAAGTTTGAGAAAGCACTATCTCTAGCCAAGAGAAGGAGACCCAAGAAGTCCAGAGGAATAGGGATGCCTCCGATGGCATATGTCAAGGATATTCCTACGGAAGAATCCCTCCAAAATTTCTCAGAGAGACTCCTTTTCACGATTCCGAACAATTGGAATCCCCCTGCTTGTTGTAGAGAATACGCCATGAACCCTAGTCCAAGAGCTAAACACGGTCCCAACGACACTTCAGTTGAGGAATTCACACCTTTCTTTGTAGAAGAAGAGATGCAGAGAGGTAACGAAGAAAACATCTGCGAGCCTCCTGATGAAATGGGGCCACAGAGTGGGCAGCAAGCACACCAAGAGGAGGCCGACGTGCAGAATTCGCAGTACCAGCCACCACTTCTTCACCTGGAGCACCTGAATTTGATATTCTATGTACACAACATGGTGGACGGCCAAATATTTAGAGCCATCCGCATCAATCAACACTTGGATATGCTGTACGCCACCTACTCCAGCGCCACCCCAAGGTGCCAATGCCCCACCTGTTCTCAGGTCTATGCCATCCTAGTCAGACACGGCAAGGAGAAGGACGACCATGAGGACACCGGCTAATAGGTTTTCCTATTTGTTCACTGCTCAAAACTCTTTCTTTTTTATGCATAACAGAGCTGCAGCTCTTCTAGCTTATAGCAATGGTAGCGATAGTATAGGAATGAACAGACTAATACTAAGGCTGGCCATGCATGTTGGTTTCCTTCGGGCAGGGTGGAAGACTAACACTTTGAGCTTGGAAGCTAGCTTGGAATGGCCAGCTGTCTTGGTTTCCTTAACAGGCGGGACAA
>JZKD02S1353806.1:7926-42086 GCA_000966675.3 Picea glauca | reverse complement strand
TTAAATTTAGTAATCCATAATGTATGATCCAAATCTATCTATTGATTTATTCATGAATAAAGGTTCTTTTTGAATTAGGGTTTGCTTCTCTTACTTGCTAATTTCCAAATATTTTGATTGCTTGGAGACTTCAAATTTACCACTAGATATTGCATATTTATTATGTATCATATAAATATATAAGATTACATTTTAATGACTCTAATGTGACAAAAATAGTAAAGATTTGGATATCCATTCATTTTCAAATTGTTTCAAATGTAAAACAACACAAAGTGTATTGAGCTTAAATATATTTTCGAGATAATAGTTCAATACAAAGAGGATGATATGCTTCTCAAGATATATTATTATGCTTCAAGATATATAATTATTCTTTAACGGTTATCAAAATGAAGAATGCTTCAAATTTCAAAAGGTTTGGGTTTAAACTATTGATATCTTCCAATCATGGATACTAAAAGAGAATGTGATATCAATTATTGAATAAGTGCATTGATTTCAACAATAATATAACAAGAAACAATAGGACATATTGATATCACTCATATAATAGGGCATATTGATTTCATCGATGATATTACGAATTTGATTTAGATAAATAAGGGAGTTGAAATGATTTCAACAATGATATAACATAAAACAATAGATTGCATTTATTTTAGAAATTGTACAATGAAAAATGATCTAGAGTACAATTAGCTGCTATTATTTCAATAATGACATAATGCAAAACAATACAATGCATTGATTTTAGTGATGACACGATGATAAATGATTTATAACAATCGATTTGAATAATGACATAATGCAAAACAATATGCATTGATTTAAGTGATGATACAATGAAAAGTGATTCAACATAATTGAGTAGTTGTGTTCATTTTAACAATAATATAACATAAAACAATAGGCAGCATTGATTTTAGTGATAGTGATATAACACAAAACAATAGGGCATATATTGGTTTCAATGATGATATTAAAAAAATGGTATAGAGAAATAAGGGAGTGTAAATGATTTCAACAATGATATAACACAAAACAATAGGGTGCATTTATTTTAGATATGGTACAATGAAAAATGATTTAGAGCAATTAGTTTCTATGCTTTGAATAATGACATAATGCAAAATTTTGCATTGATTTTAGTGATGACACCATGATAAATGATTTAGAGCAATAAGCTGCATTGATTTCAATAATGACATAATGCAAAAAAAATACATTGATTTAAGTGATGATACAATGAAAACTGATTTAGCATAATCAAGTAGCATCATTATGAAAAACGATTCAATGAATGAATTAATTCAATAAATGATAACCTACTGAAAACCAATTTCAAAATAGATGAAGTCATATACATTGTTTGGTTAGGTGTGATTTATCTATTAGTATTTTCACATTAAAACCATTATATTATTAAGATATATAAAATGTGAAAAAATAGGGAGGTCTTACTTTTAGTAAAATATCTCTAATTAAATCTTTGTATGGTCTCCAATTTCAACCTTTATTTCCATATGATCGATATAAAAAGATGGGAAAGTCTGCCAATGTTTGTTAGAGAAAAGCGAAATAAGATAGACTCGTATCAATTACTATGTAATATATGATTTATTCAATATCTTCCTCGTATCCCTTCTTAATGATATGATGTAGTATATATGTTATTCAATATCTTAACAATTCCATTTTGTTATTATTCAACACCTTCATCACTAAACATTGTTACTTTATTATTATTTGGATTCATCATCATGTAAATTTCAAAGTATTAAGTTCATCTTAAACATATACATATAGATAAAGATTATCATCTAAAAAATCCACTTTCTTTCCCACAATTAGAAGCAGCGTAGATCCATCTCAACTCCAAATCTATCATGTGCCCAGAGGGATCAAATCCCTTGAGGTGAAAACATTTCCTCAATTTTTTCACTCTAAAAGGATGTTTGCACCTCGAGGGATTTGATCCCTCTTGGTGCATGATAGATCTGGAGGTAAGACAAATCTACACTAGTTAGAATGTGTTGAAGTATAATAAACAAAGTTTTCATTGATACTAAGATCTTATGAAAACAACTTTGATTGGATTGTTAAAGTATAATAAACAAAGTTCTAATTAAGACTAAGATCTTATGAAAACAACATTGATTTGGATGAAATTTTTATTTTCTCAATTTTTAATTACATTCCAATGAAGATGGAAATAATTTAAATGCTCTTTATCTTGCATATCCGTTCTTAATGATGTAAATATATGAAAAGAAAATAAGAAAAAAAATAAATGTTATTTTTTTAACTTTGTATAGGTATGTGTATTTGATGTAGGAGCATTTTTGGGCTTGTGTGATTAAAATTAAAACATTTTCTTCGAGTTTGTATTATTTTTTATTCAGTTAATTTTCTTAGTAGTCTAGAGAATAAATAAGTAATCATTGTTATAGAAGAGATATGTCATGAAACTTAATTGCCTTTGGGATATATAAGGGGTGTGATGGTATAGAATGTAAATATCATGGAGTTCAATTTCCGTTTGCTACAGGTCCATTTGTTGCTATGAAAGATCAAATATAAACACATGCGAGGAAAATTGGAAACATTCAAAGAAAAATTGAATGTCTGGTACAATTAGAGATTTTTCAAAGGTAACATTAGTTAATATGAAATGTTTCATAAATTGTTTGACTTCCATGTGAACTAAACAAGCTGATGAGAAGTTATAAATTGGTTGAATTATCTTGAAGGGGAGTTCAACTCCAACGATTTGTAGTAGAAGAGAAGGAGAGAGAATTCCCATTTTGTGCTCTTAGAGTTTGAGATCATTTATGTAGTCTGATCTTGCCAATATCCAATTGTATGAATCATGGAGAGACTCAAACATATAGATTTTAATGCACATGCCGAAATTGGTCATACTATTCAATAAAGAATATGATTCTACCCCTTTCATTCTATTTGAAACTGTTTATGTAGTTGATTATGTCCATATTCAGTTACGTAGCATTTGCATCTTGTGAATGTGTAAGTGCCTTAGTTCCATAGACACTACACCTTGATAGAACCAATCTAGTTCTATAATTATGTTAGTGATTTACAAAGGTTCATTGTTCACCTACATTACTATACAATGTTTTTATTCGTGTTGTGTTTGATGTTAATAACTAGATTTAATATTTGAGGAATTTTATAATCCAACGTAACCCTTAAGGAACATTTCATTGTGATATAATCATTTGTGATTATCCCAATACAATACAATTCTTATAAGGTAAGTGTTTATTAATAATAATTTTTATTTTTGATCAAGCATTGTAAACCCTAAACTTGCGAGATTGGGTATGGATTCTGGTGTAGAATGGGGTGGGGATAGTGGTGCGTTATATTTTCAACCCTTGGTTTCGACCATTTCCAATAATTCCAAGGCTTAGCCAACCAGATTCATAAATAGATCCAAGGAAATTTCGGAGGCGAAAATATCTCTGTCTTCCTCCAAAAGAAAGGCCATAGCTCTAGAGGATAGGGGGTTGTTTAGGAATTTTATGGGGATTTGACCCTCCCCTCGAACTATATCTATGTGGGTGAAAAAATATTGGAAGCCATTGATCAAAGGGAAAGTACACAATTTTTGTTTTTGTGGTAGAGAGTTATTTGCCTTTCTGTTTGAATTTAAAGAGGATAGGAATTTGATATTCAAAAGAGGACCATATTTTCTAGGAGAAAGAAGATTAAATTTGAACATATGGTATTCAAACTTCAACCCTAAGAACAACATCCCTTATGTGGTTCTTGTATTGGTAAGGATGCCGCATTTACTGCTCCATTGTTTGAACAATGATGTCCTTCATTGTATTGTCAACACCCTCAGTTAGTATATCGACAAAGCAGAACCATGAGAAAATATGTTTTCATGTGAAAGGATATGTGTAGAGGTCATTTAGAAAAGGTTATCCCTGAGGTAGTGATGATTTCACTAGATAATTGGAATAATCTACAATAGTTAGATTATGAGAAACTCCCCTTCAAGTGAAAAGAGTGTCATGAATACAATCACTTTGAAAAATAATGCAAGAAAGTCACCACTCCATCAAATGAAAATGAAGGAGAAGAAGAACAATGGAAAGAAGTTGGGAAAAAAATAGGAACCAACTCCTCTCAGGGTGGGAAAGCAGTTGAGCCCTCTTATTCCATTGCATTATCCGATGGCTCAAAGGGTGGCCTTGGTTCATCCTCTCCTCTCTTTGGACCTTCTAGAGTCTCTCTAGTAGAAAATAACAAATTTGGTGCTCTAATGGCTGGAGCACTAGAGAAGGAGGAACAAAACCCGTCCTTTGTGTAATTTTTTTTACAACAAGTGCCCGTTTTAGTTCAAAAACATGAAGAGAATGAGATAACAAGTGACCCAAAGATAAAAAATGATAAAAATATTGAGAGGAAGGAAATGGAAGCACAAGGAAACATCAACATAGAGGGAAACCGAGTCATTCTTGGTCTAGAAGAGATACAAATATTGAAAGATGCAGAAGTAACCTTTATTTATGGAAAAGGGAAAGAATCAGACTCATGGGAATAGAAGGATGATGAGGAAGAGGATCAAGCATTTGAGGAAAATATTCCAAGGAAATCTGGTTGTAATGTATCAAGAATTATAAGGGAGGAACATGCTAATATAGAAATCATGTTTGGGTCTCAAAAAACCCTATAAGAAATGATAGGTAATCCATAGAGACCGCCTAAAGAATTGGGAACAAGTGCACCTGTCAAAGGGGGACCTTCCAAATCCTTTAAATAATGACAATTTTCTCCTAGAATTGTAGAGGGATGGGAAATGACTCCAAAGAATTTCCCCTTTAAGATATAATCAAGTTTGAAAACCCAATTATTGTACTATTCTAGAAGACAACAATGTCAGTCATGGAAATGTTAAAGATCAAAAAGCAAGTATGGAAAAATAGTAGTGGGATAGTAGAAGACTCAAGAGGAGCATTAGGAGGCACAAGTACCTTATGGAACGAGAAAGAGGTACTTCTTCTCTTCGATTGTAAAACCCCCAACTTGATCCTTTCCTAGTTTAAAATAATTAAACGTGGGTTAGTAATCTTTTTGTAAAATATATATGTGTTGGTAGATTTCAAGGAGAAAGAGGCATCCTGGAGATCTATAGCGAGCTTGAAAGATTCATAAGTTAGTCAAATTTTTATACTTGCTAGGGATTTCAATGTCACTATATCAAGTCGGAAAAAAAGAGAAGTGTGACCAAAGATCCCTCCACGGAGCAGATGGAGGACTTATTATAAAGTTGGGACCTTGTTGATATTCAACCATCTCAAGGAATATTCACATGGTCCAATAAAAAATAATCGTTTTTGGGCATATAGTAGCAGGGTTAGACTTTTTTCTGGTTCACAATAGTCTTCTATTGAGAAATCAAATGATGAAATAAAAAAAATTCCCCACAACATTTGATATCAATATCCAATTCAACTAATTATGCAGGACATTCTAGATTATCGGCCTCTTCCTTTTAGATACAATCCTTTGTGGTGTCAAAATGAGAAAGAAATGTATTTAGTGAAGCATGTGTGGCAAACCTAGATTGAAATGAAGCATGGATTGAAATATCCACACAATTTATCTAGGAGAAAAAGCTATCAATTTTCTCATGCAACTCTATGTGACTAATTTCCATATCTTAAAATTTCTTCCTAGTGAACTAACAATAAACCCTAGTTGTTATCACTGAACAGTTTTACACTGAAACAATTGACTGAAAATATATGTGGCAGAAACAACAAAATCAGAGATGAATCATCAACACATATATGAGACAAAAATTTGTGTTCTATAACCTTGTTAATTTCAAAAACTCTGAGGGAAAAACCAACCCTCCCAACCAATATAAATCCATCAAAATATGAGGACAACCTTGTCCTCCAATAACCATACAAATCATAAAACCAAAACTCAACAATACCTATGGAAATTTCCACTTCCCACAAATATGTTGCAGACCACATATACGACCTACCCACATCACATGTCAGCATGTACAAACCTACTCCTGCCCAAAAAAAAAAGTATGTGATTCACCTTACTGCAACCTGCATACATATGTGATTGTGCCCAATGTTGATTTTTCATATGAGATAATATTGTATATGAATATATTATTACAATGATGAGTGTTCCATATATAGAGAGCATATGGTGACCATCCATGAAAGGATGCGTCCCTTGAATAATAAATAACTACTTATATATATATATATATATATATCTTCCCGATGTTGTTAAAACATAAACACTCCCTCTCAACGAGGGAGACATTCTTTATCATGCCAAAGATTGTCTCTGAAGTATACAAAATTTAGTCTAGAATCATGACACATGTCAGTCTTGGGAGATGTCTCTCTCCCACCTAAAACGAGAGGAAAAATCCTTTTGCGACTCTCCCTCTAAGCCAATTGACTCTCTCTGATATCAGGCTCACACTAGCTCTGCATGTGATAACATATAACATATTTAAGTATTTATCATTCCAATTCAAATCACCATGACTAAGAACAAACATCACACCAATCCCATTTACCACAGGTACACCCCTGTGAGTGAATGTCATCCCAATGCTATTTGATATTTGGAAATCACCTCAAGCACCTCGAGTCCATATCACCCCTTGTCATGATCAAGAAATTACTATGCTTGGGCTCATTTATCACAAGTACACCCTTATGATAAATGTATCCTATCTCCATTTGTTTAAATCCCAATCTAGGAGAAGGTCTGTTTGTTTCTTACTAGGGCCATTCACCTATGTTTATACACATCATGTAGTTGGTATCCACAAGACTTGAGTAAGTTCATCCTACAAGGGGTGTCCAGTCCCTTGGGGCTGATCAAGTTAAGTAATCTTCAACCATACTTGACATATAGAGGTTCCCTCATGAAACCAATGTCTCATCTCACTCATGAATTGTGTCCATACTAGAAATCTCGTGGTTCCCTCGTGGAACACATGTCTAAGAAATATCAAGGTTCCCTCATGGAAACAATGTATTCTCTAGGACACATCGAGGTTCCCTCATGGAACCATTATCCCCGAAGACATATCTAGGTTTCCTCATGAAACCAATGTCTTGGTTCCTTCATCTGACCATATGAGGCACGTTATGATGAAGTCCAAATTCCCCCTTACTAGTCCACACAGAACTATGCATGTGTCTCGCAGTTGTCACGCACTCAACGGAGTGTCACGTGACTACAAGGACCATTCTTCCTGATCAGGTTTTCATTTGTGCCACAGGTAGGGCCAACTTTTACAAATACACATATTCTTTTCTAGAATATTCTTTTTCAAATCTATACATTATGAATACCGACCATAGTTACAAAATTTCAACACTCCCTCTTGACTAGGGAGGTATTCATAACAAACATCTAAATGTATTCAAGTTGACCAAATTTATCTAAAGGAAAGTTACATCAAATATATTGTGACATATCATCAATTGCATCATATTTAAGCCATAATTCATATGGCATGGTGCACATCAAGTCCTATCATCCACTATATCATCTCTAATCCGTACTAGCATGATGCAAATGCATCATATCTAAGTTGTACTGGCATGATGTGGAGTACCATCTACGTCATCTCTAAGTTGTACTAGCGTGATGGTTCTGCATCATATCTACGTTATGCTAGCATGATGTAGATCAATGCCTCTGCATCATCTCTAAGTTGTACTAGCATGATGCTACTGCATCATATCTAAGTTGTACTAGCATGATGCACCTCAGGCAACTGCATCATCTCTAAGTTGTACTAGCATGATGTTATTGTATCATATCTAAGTTGTATTAGCATGATGCGCCTCAGGCAACTGCATCATATTAATATGTACTAGCATGATGCTACTACATCATATCTAAGTTGTACTAGCATGATGTGATTCCATACATCTGTATCGTATCTAATATATACTAGCATGATGAAAAAGAATCATATTTAAGTTGTACTAGCATGATACAAATTATCACTCCCTCTCAACCAAGGGAGAAATCTCCACAAGTCCCAACTTGTCCTTGAAGTACACAAACTTCCTTTTGGACAAGGGCTTCGTTATAATATCCACTATCTGCTCATTGGTGGAGATATACTGGAGTTTTACTTCTCCCTTATGGACTCGATCACGGATGTAATAGTACTTGATATCAATGTGCTTCGACTTGTCATGGAACACTGAGTTATCTGAAAGCTTCACACAGCTTTGATTGTCACATAATATCATGGTCGAATTTGACACTTGATCAAAATAATCCATAAATCAACTTACAAAGCCATACTACTTCTGTATAAGCATCACATGTTGCAATGTACTCTGCCTCTGCAGTGTTGAGTGCCATAGACTTGTGTTTCCTGCTAATCCAAGATATCATGGTTGAGCCCAAACTGAAACAGGTACTAGAGGTACCCTTTATGTCATCTGCACTCCCTTCCCATTCAGAGTTTGTATATCCCTGCAACATTACTTCTCCACTTGATAAGTATCTAAGTCCATACCCAATTGTACCACGTAGGTACCTCAACACATGTTTTGTAGAAACTCAATGCAATTACCTTGGTTCACTCATGAAATGACTCAACGCACTCACAACAAAACATATATCTGGTTTGGTGTTCACTAGGTACATCAGGGACCCAACTAGTTGTTTGTACATCATAGGGTCCACCAAATTTGAGTCTAAAGTTGCCTCATTCATCTTATTCAAATTTGATATCATGGGTGTGGCCATGGACCTGTATTCCATCATGCCATATCTATGCAATATCACAACTGTGTACTTCATCTGTCAAAGGAATTTATTGCTTGGCCTTTGCCACAACTACAATCCTTTGGAGAATACTCAATATCCTAACATGAGTAATGGATCATCCCAAAAACAAATAACCAATCTAGGACTAGCTCCTCTGGAAGTGGATCTACATGTACTGAGAGTAGCTCCTCCACTCTCTCTGCAACTTCTCCTTCTAGAGCTCTGCAACTGCTCCTTTTGGGATCCTGCAACTGCTCCCTCTGGGAATCATAGTGTTTCTGCCACCTCTAGTGGATTTGTCTCCATAGATGTGCTAGAGTGGGTCTAACTAGATGTATCTACAATCACTGGAACTGTCTTTTCTATTTGGTATGATCCTGTCCTAGAGATATATTTCTCCTAGATACTTTTTGTTTCTGAGCATCACGTTTGGAAATGTCTCTCCTTGACATCATGTTGGAAGATATGTCCCTCCATGTCTACCTTTCTGCATGATCCAATTGGCTCCCTCTTAGTGAGAGGATCAATCTCTGTCTGGAATACGTTGACTGATGCATCTAGCATCATCTAACCCTCAATTCGTAATGATTCAAATCTCTATGTTATTTGTGCGTTCCAGCTGTAATTAAATTTAATTGAGGTGTAATTGTTGTATAAACATCTAACTCGTTTATGTTTAAACTAGTGAGGATTTTGAATATCCTTGCAGACAAATCGATAACCAACAGTTCGAGTTGATGTTCGACCCGAGAAAATATTTTATCATTATAAGTAATAGTCATTACATACAAGAATCAAATCTATGCAATTTCTGGAATGGTCTATTAGGACAATGACCGCATACTTGAAATTAAGGATTCCCACTTGCATATCTTCATGAATATGGAATTTAGGTTTTTTAGGTTAGGGTTACAATTGGTCACGTGCAAACTCATGAGACTCAGTTATCCATCCATAGGTCTGTAGCTTCCGAATATAATCTTCTCCTTGACTAATTCAAGTTTTAGATACAAAATCATCTATGGAACCAAGTGTTATCTACCTCCTTGTTTTCCTTGAGTTTGTTTCAATTCGGATATGGTGCATGAGATGAGTGTGTGTACTGTACTCGCAGCTAACTGGTTGATTGGATATGCTAAGTGCACCACGTCTCCCTTAATTCTTGTCGAGACTCAGTTTCTTGTCTACCCGAAAATACAGCTTGAAACGTTTCATTTGTGAGCGTTGTTTGCCTACATCACATGATCTGTTTATGTTGTAGACAATCAGATTGATTCGATGTTGACTCAGGTGATCCTTTATAAAAGAGAATAACAAAACCCTTCAACTACAAATCAGCCTGATCCGACAGAATTTATAGAACTGGTTTAGTTCTTGAAATTAGGAGTTCACACTTTATATATATATATATATATATATATATATATATATATATATATATATATATTTTGGAACCCTAATTGCGCATTCAACGAATCTTTGTTCAGTTCCTTATTAAAACTATGTCTCAGTCGGTAATATTATTACAAGTGTTCATAACATAAGTTCTATATGGGAAATAGGCTACCAACACACACAACATTATCTTACTGTATCATAGCAAATACAAGCTATCTCTCATTTTCCTGGGCCCTCCCATGTGGGAGTGAAGCCCAGTCTTGCTCTGATACCATGTTGGTTTTTCATATGAGATAATATTGTATATGAATATATTATTACAATGATGAGTGTTACATATATAGAGAACATATGATGACCATCCATTAAAGGATGTGTCCCTTGAATAATAAATAACTACTTATTTATTATATATATTTATACTTTGTATTATAAATATCATGTCATATATATATATATATGACATGATATTTATAATACAAAGTATAAATAACAATTCACCTTTTTGCACCACACGTACATATGTTATTGTTCTCTCTACAACTCGCGTATATATACAATTCATCCCATGCATCCCACTGCAATCCACGTACAAGTACAAAAAAATTGTATGGACACCTCCGTACAATTTTCTACCTCCAACTTCCTCTCTTCTAGGCTAGATTTGTCACCATGCATAATTTCCCTTTGTTGAAATCACCAAGCCTACGCATAATTTCCCTTTGTTGAAATCACCAAGCCTACTAGCACTAATGCAGACTCACTTATGCTAACTCCATCCATACAACTGAGAAAAATTCACAATGAATTCTCTCCTTTATATACAAGTCCAATGAGTGAGTTTATGCACCCCTTCTAAACTCAATAATTAATTAGAATATTTTATTCCTCTTTGTGGGTGTGACACCCCATCACAAGCCCATCAACTTTCCCATGAGACCCTAGCCCCATTTAAGGGTCGATTTCTTCCACTCATCTCAATATGACCATTTCTGGTGCCAATGAAGATTCTCACATGTCTAACACCTTGGACTCTTGTGGGAATACCTCCTGAAGCTACAAAAAACAACACAATCTTAAATCCACCCCATCATAAACCCACAAATCCCATCAACTTTCCCATGAGTCCCTAACCTCATTCCAGGGCCGATTTCACATAAAAAAAAAAATCTAATATGGTGTCGACAAAGATTCCCACATGCCTGACACCTTCGCCTCTTATGGGAATACCTCCCAAATCTACAATAAACAACACTCCCTCTTAGAAAGGGAGGTATCCCATCCACCACTATCTATATGTATCTCTATCACACACATTGGAAGTGACTCTGTCTCCTCTACCACAACTACACTTCAATACTTCGGACTGGATTCTCCCTCTATCTCCTCTACCAATAGTGCACTCCAATCCTCCTAACTAGTTTCTCCCTCTATCAATGAAGAATATATGCTATGCAATATTCCTCACTAGATACTTCCTTTGTGACTCAAGCAAATCCTACTCTTTTGTCTTCCAGACTGGTTACCTCCTCTGCCACTGTAGCGAAACATGTTGAAGGAACTAGATCCTCCATGGAGGTCTCACATGCCCTAGAATCATCTTGTTTCTGAATCTCCAGTCTGGCCTCCTCAACCCATGACACCTATTTGTCAGTCCTGAAAGATATCTCTCTCCCACCTAAACCTGAGCAGGAACTCCCTATGCATGTATAATTATCCCTCTAATCCCACTAACTCCTACTGAGATTGGTCTCCTTCCATATACTCCCTCTAAGTCTGTTAACTCCCTGTGAAACCTAACTCCCTCTAACTTTGTACAAGCTTCGAATCCATTTTCTCCCTCTGAACTTGTTGACCTCCTCTAAAGTATAATCTCCTCTAAGTTTTCCTGAGAGGATTCTCCTCCCTATTGGACCTGATGGTTGACTCCCTATGAACTCCAACTCCCTATGAGTGGGCACTACTTGTGTGGCTACCTGCCTCATCATTGGTGGAGATGCTTTCTCCCTCTGAACCTGTGCTACTGTTGGGGCCACCTTCCTCACCACTGGTGGAACTACCTGCCTCACCACTGATGGAGCCAACTTCTCCTCCTCATCTATCTCTCTCCTCCGGTTGGTCATAACACATATAGGATGAACCCTAATCCTATATATGTTTCCCTCCCTAACTCTAAGAATCATCATTGATCTGAAGCTAGATCGTCTAGGCACAAACAACACCTGCCCATATTGAAATAATATATGGTAGACCTTCTCCTCAATCTCTGAGACTGAGAGAACATTGATTCTAAGTTCTAGCACCCATAAAAAATTCAACACCCTCAACACCTCACATGACCTCAGTATGAACGATATTGTACCAGATCCTCATACTGCATGCTCGGTTCCCATACCAAACTCCACACACAAATCTAAACTAATCTTTGTGAAGTTGAAAAATAACTACCACGTACCCGTCATATGGCAAGATGCTCTGCTATCCACCAACCAAGTCCCATTGCTAGACACTGTAACTGAAATGGTAGAGACCAACAAGATCTCCCTTTGGAACCTGTCTGCAACCTCATCAACCTCCATTGTTGATGCATGTTCCCTTCTTCCCCTTCCCCTTCAGTGTGGACACTGTGAATCATAGTGACCTTAGTCAGGAAACTCAAAACATATGATCCTACTAAGATCCTTCCTCCATCTCGACTCTGGATATGCTTATTTCCCGAAAGAATCCCTTCTGTGATAAGAACCTCTTATTCCTAGAGAAACGCCTCTACCCTTCCTAGTGTGGGATACAAGGGCCTGGTTCTCATCACTGCTATTTTTCACCGTACCATCCATATCATCCCTAGACAACAATCGGGTCTCCTCCTGGATACAATTAGTCCATAGTCTATCAAAGTCTATTAACTTATCTCATGCACAGATCCCCTGCAAAACTTCTTCCCAAGACCTGGGAAGACCTCTCAATGCTACATTTACCAACTCAACATCTTGCACTATCTCACCATTAGCTACAAGTTAATCTCGGATTTGAGTGATCTTTATAAGGTAGCTGAAAATTATGTCTTCACTAGTCATCCTAACAATTTGAATCTGATGCTTCAAATGTAGCATCATGCCCATATTATTGTTTTGGTATAGACCCACCAAAGCATCATACATATCCTTGGCATATGACTTCTCAGTAATGGGAGGAATCAAGTGATCCTTCATAGATCCTAGTAACACTCACTTGGCCTTCACTTCTTTCTTCTCGTGTGCTTTCAATTCTTGTGAATTGGTAGGTTCTACAACCACACTCTGAACATACTCCTTGAGGTCATTTTCTTTCAACAAAAGAAGAATCATTGCCTTCCAAGCCCGGAAGTTGGTTTCCCCTTCCAATCTGTCCTCAAGATTTAATTTTTTCACCATTTTGACCTGCCCAAATAAGAAAAAGAACAACAACAACACTCTTCTAGTGTCATAGCGAACAATGTGTCTCAAGATGGCCATCTTCTCTTCAAATCCCAAGCTTTGATACCATGTCAATTTTCACATGCAAAAATATGTGACTATTTTTTTAAGATCTCAAAATTGCTTCTTAGTGAACTAACAATAAACCCTAGTTGTTATCACTGAACAATTTTACACTAAAAATAATTGACTGAAAATGTATGCGGATGAAACAAAAAGATCAGAGATGAATTATCAACACATATATGAGAAATTTTTTTTGGTTCTGTAACCTTGTTAATTTTAGAAATTCAGAGGAAAAAACCAGCCCTCCCAACCAATACAAATCCGCCAAAATATGAGGACAAAAGTTTCCTCCAATAACCATACAAATCAGAAAAGAAAACCTGAACAATATCCCTGGGAATTTCCTCTGCCCAAAAATCTACTACAAACCACCTGTACAACCTGTTGACGTCACCTGTCATCTTGTACGTACCTGCTCCTACCCAGAAAAAGCTATACGCAATTCACCTTATTGCAACCCACATACATACATAATTTTTCCCACTACAACCCATGTATATGCGATTCATCTTCCTGCAACCTGCATACATATGCTAATTTGGTATATGCAACCCGTGTATATACACGATTCATCCCACTGCAATCCATGTACAAGTATGGAAAACTTGTACATACTCCTCCATACAATTCGCTCCCTACAATTTCCTCTCTTCTAGGCTAGATTTATCACCATGCATAATTTCTGTTTTCTTAAATCACTAAGACTCCTAGCACAAGTGTAGACTCACTTATGCTAACTTCATCCTTACACACTGAGAAAATGTCACGATGAATTATCTCCTTCATATAAAATTCCAATGAGTGATTTTAGGCACCCCTTCTAAACTCAACAATTAATTAGAATATTTTATTCCTCTTTGTGGGTGTGACACCCCATCACAATCCCATCAACTTTCCCATGAGGCCCTAGCCCCATTTAAGGGTCGATTTCTTCCACTCATCTCAATATGACCATTTCTGGTGCCAACGAAGATTCCCACATGCCTAACACCTTGGACTCTTATGGGAATACCTCCTGAAGCTACAATAAACAACACAATCTTAAATTGGTCAAATTTGCTTTAAAATATTAGGCTAATATGCATTTTGTTTCACCAACAAAAGAGAAAGAGAAGATTCTTGCAAATAGCTCTACTATAGGCAAAAATGGATAAAGAGGAGATCAAAAAACAACTAATGGAAGAAGAATCCAAGCTACAGACTCAATTGAATGAGGTTATTAAAGCAGAGGAGGAATTTTGGAGGACCATGTCAAGAAGCTTATGGTTAAAGGCTAAATATCGTAACACTAGTGTTGTGTTGGTTTTGTCACATGGGTTAGCAAAAACACAACACTTTCATGCTTAGATAAGTCAACTAAACAAGATAGAAGTTCGTGAGTTGATTATATAACCAAATACACATGAAACAAAGAAATAAAAACTAAAAAGAACTAAGAAATAAATGTTAGAGAAGCTTGAAAAAACTCTAACCATGAAAAACAAAAAATTACCAATATATAGCTACCAATGGATCAATATATTGATAGGCTAAACATCGTAGAGAAAGGCAGGGACTTATGAGTCCCCTCTTCCTCCTTGGGAGGGCTCTTGAGTTCCCTAATAGAGATCTCTTCTCTTCATGCAATGAAAAGTAACAATGGTGAAGAAATACAATGCCAATTCCCTCAAGAGGTGAGTGGAATGGCCCTTGCTATAATGCTTGAATCATTCAAAGAGAAAAGAGGATTCTCAAAGAAGAATTCTTGCAGCATAAAAATACCTTGAAGTTCTTATTTTTCTAGCACACCCATGGCACATATTTATAGTGTCCATTCATGGCAAGATATAATTGGTTCATAGTGTGAAAAAGGGGCCTTTTAGGGCACTTCCTAGCCCTTGACCAACCTCTAATCTAGATTTCGCTCGGATATGAGTGTCAAATCGTGTTGGGGGTTGGACTAGAAGTGGTTGAGAGGCCGACCAGATTCATAAATGTGTTGTTCGTGGAAGTGCGTGGATTTTCTCGTAGACAATCGCACATCTTGCACACAATGTGCGTTGAGGGCTGTGTTAGCCTACGCATTCTGCGCACTGTGCACGTGCCTCCTTTGGTGAGTTTGCACACTTTGAGTTTTGAACCAAGTATATAGTTTTTTTCCTTTTGGATGTTTTTTGGTGTTGTAGGTGGACTAATTGATGTTGGAATTGATGTCTTTCTTCAACCGTTGTGTGCAATGTTGTGAATGATTTTCTAGTGATAATAGATGTCCCGTTATGTGTGAGGTTAGGAGCATACGTATAACTGAAATTCATCAATGTTTGTTTTGCTGAGAGTTCCAATGTAAGGAAAAGTGAAGAGAGGAACTGAAAGAGCGATCCACCGGAGGAAGAGGGAAAATTGTGGGACCCAAACCTTTCTCGAGGAAAAAATTAAATATGTGTACAAACAAGGCGAGCATGCCCCATGCTCATGTCATGAAACCACAATGTGGGACTGTAACTGATGATGGATGTTGATGTAGATAACTGCAGTTCCCTCGGGGGTGGTTGATAACGACAGATGACAATTTTGAGTGGTGAACTATCTCTGAAGTGAGTCAAGGACGACTATAAGAATTGTCGATGACTCGTAGGCATTGATGGCCTAACAAATTCAGAGGTCTTCGGCTGGTATGAAACAACTCAAATAGTCGCATAGTAATACCCACCGTAACATAGTAGTTTGTTGAAGTCGAATGTTATGGGGGTCAACGAAATCAAAAATAAATGGTGATTCTCTCTGTCATCCGAGACTCCTCATTGAAAAGGTAATGAGAATCAAGATAATGTCACCCTTCTGGAAATTGTGCTGATGTCGACATGAAGGGAGAAGCGATGCCAAGAAGCTAAGGGATTCTTGAAATCCACTGAGTAATATATGATATCAGGTACCGACGAGTAACATGAATGAATTCAAGATGTTGTGGGACTCAATAATTCCCTTGGTTGGGGTTTTGAAGGGTGATTGGAAGCAACCGTAAAACTAGATCTAGTGTTAGGGGGACGACTAAATATGGGGTTAAACTGTGCCAAAGGCTAACAAAGAGGGAAAACTCAGAGATCGTGGGTACATAGACATGGGATACTCAAGGTTTGTTAAGTATGTCGATATGAAAAAAAGGATGGATGCCCCAACCAAGGGAGACATGGGTTGCTTTGCCAGGTAAAAGAAGGCCATCAAGGATGACGAAGAAAGAACTACATATTTGTTGGAAATAAAGGCTTTATACAATTACCAAAGAAATAAAGAATGATTTGGGTTGAGTATATAGATAAAGAAATGGGTGCCCCAGTGAAACATGGGCTGGCCTATTTAGGGTGCAAGTTTGTGAAACAAAACTGGTGGAGGGTTGGGGCCCCATGGGTGGGTTTCTGTATTAGGTAAGTGGATGGAGGACAATCTGGAGATGGGAAAATTGATAGTGGATGAGATGGAGGGCTAATGAAACTACGGGGGTGCAGTCAATAGAACTAAGTGTAGGATGATATGACCTGGGAGTCCATTGGGAATGTTAGAAATATGATGAGAAGTATGGGGTTCATTCTCGGAAGTGAAAAATACTATTGGGACTCCCAATCCTAGGGGGTGAAATCTACATGAGTGTCATGTTTCCAAGTAGAACTATGATTGGGTAAACTCATGTGGGGGAGAGTGTTATTGAATGACAGTACCAAAATGTGGTAGAGGTGAAGATACTGTAGAGCCGAATGTAGGGATCCTAAAGAGAAATGTCAGAGGGTGTGACTGGGATATGCAACTGATTTACAGAGGGAATAATTACATGCCAATGTTGAACATATACCTGAAGGGGTTGTAAGCTTGTTGAACAAGTACATGCACACATGAAATCCAAATACCCGATGTGAACAATATCTGAAAAGAACATATGACATTTATTTGATTAAAATTGAAAGTGAGCATGCGTACCTGAGCATGGCATGAGAAAAATGCTCATCCAGGGCCAAGTGCAAATGATAACCCGGGGAATGTGAATGTATAGATGGTGGGATCAGGATCCCATGGATGAGAATGGATCGGAAAATAGAGGCTTTGGGCTCCTGTATCAGAGTGTGGAAGTTGGGAAAAAGGGGCTATATATGGATGGTGGGCCCACAATGCCACCTCATTTGTACATGTCATTGTTGTTGAGCTGACGAGAGAGTTGTGAGGAGATTTCAAGATTACGTGAGCGTGAGGATATTGATCCCAGAGCGGCGAGGGACAGGTTAGTGGTCCTATCATCCTACACATTGTGAATTTGGTAATTGGTAGATAGGGGTTGTACGAAGGGGATTTTAGGGGTAGGGGCCCACAAATTCATGGTAAAATGGGAAATACTCGTGCATGGGTGCGTAGGTATAAGTCATTTTATCGCACATTATATGATGGATTTTTCAATATAGTCACGCATGAGGTATGCGTGGCTGTGGCGAGAAATCTTGCGCATAATGTGCGGTTGTCTCTGAGACAACCGCGCACATGTGTGTGAGTGATGGCCAGACAGGCATGCATTGCATGTGTGCCTATCTGACCGACAAGTGCACACCCATGCGCGCCTGTGGAAGACACAGTTGTGCATATGTGCACAACTGTCTAAAGAACAGTTGCACAAAGATGCACAACTGTATGGGGGAAAGCTACGTATTGTGGGCAGGCTAAGGGGTGTAGTTTTTTGGGTATTTTATGATTTGTGATGGATGATGAGGTTGATCAGATGTTTATGTGTGGATGCAGGTGATAATCAGATCCTTTAGCATGGTGTCGATCCACTGGCGAGAGTGCGACTGGGACCAGTTATGAGAGGCTGTGAGGGTGCAACCAGGCATGCAGAGACACTTGGAAGCTTGTGTGTTGCTCAAGTTTTTTTACTGCCCCTTGATATGATTGTAGGAGTTCCTACTACAATTCCTAATTAGGATGTGGAGCACTGATCTGAAATGCTTCATTGTGAGGGGGGAGCATCTGACATTTCCTGCTATGGAGGATGTGTACTTCTTGACAGGACTCCCATTCTATGGGAGGGCACTGGTCGTCGATCCCCATATTCCAAGGGAGGAACGGGTGGAGACCATGGAGGCTCACCATTATTCTGGGTTGAACCCTATGTCATATTTGGTTGTCCTTATCAAGGCCATCGATGACTTATTGACCGATTGCATCGTGAATATGGTGGTGAGGATCTACGGATCCTTGTGTACTTAGTGGATCATTGGTGGTTAGCTAAGGGTGGTGGAGAAAGTCTTGGATGGGGACCTATTTGCATTGGGTGTGTTGATGCACACCAAGATAATGTCCCAACTGAACCGGTGTCGATGTGCCAACTCTGATGAATTTTGGTTTGTGGTCATTTTGGTGGCCTGGTTCTTGGAGAGGGTGCCTATGTTGCACTTGCAGATTCTACTAGAGCCAGTGGGGCAGTGAGAGTCACGATTGATGCAGTGGGCAGACGTGTTGGCCCATCATGGAGGAGGGGAGGGTGGCCATTATTTCATGACCATGTTTGCATGAGTGTGGCATTATATGCCATAGGAGATCTTGAGATATCCATATGTGAGTATGGACTACCGACAAGATCCAGACATGGTGACACCTCATGGGGAGGACTAGGACCAGAGAGGTATGGGTTGTATTTGTTTATGTTTTGTGAATTTGATTAGCATTTACCATAAATGTATATGGATGTTGACACTATCTCTGGTATTTTTTTTAGATGTTGGACCCCGAGGACGAGAGGCAGAGGTCGTCAGGGAGATGGTTCGACAAGATCCTGTAGAGCCGAGGGCTAGACATAGGCATTAACAAGATGACATTGGTGTTGGACCAGCTAGAGAGCAGGTCTTCCAGGGTGTGCCTGAGGGCATATGGGCCCACATCTAGGATGAGGAGGTCCTGGACTAGTGTGTGGGGATACCAACAGAGTGGTGAACATTGATCTGCAAAGCAGCAGTGGCGGGGGAAACGATGACTGGTCAGATTCCTCCTGGAGCTAGAGGGCCCCTAGCTGGTGGGGCACCTTCGACTGACAGAGGACCCAGGGGGGAGATCTAAGGGCACCTTGAGTGCCAATTTTGTATGTATATGGGTTTATGGGCCCAATTTTGTATAAGGTATTGGATACCCATTTTTTTATTCATAGGGGTGACGAGATTTATGAGCCTATGGGGAGTTGTATATGTATATTTTTTGTAAACATTTGGTACTTTGATGATATATATATATATATATATATATATATATATATATACATGATGGATAAATTTTTATCATTCGTATCTTTATGCTTTGTTTTTTTATGATGTATGATGTCTATTGTTATGTGTTTTGACAGATGTATGATGCTATGTATATGATTTTGTTTAATGTGATAAATGCCAATATAATACTAGGTTATCCATGTTGTCTGCTACTTGATTGGGGTTTCTTGGAATATGTGTAAATGTGACAGAATCAAAGTTGCGAGATAGGAGTCTAACTTGCAAGTATTTGCAAAAGAGGCAAGGATCGTGAACATGATATACATTGTTGATTTGTAGGATGACAAGTTGGGAATCTAATAGAAAGATAAGGTGACAAATGTTGCAGTGATTGACCTCGGCAAGGAGACCAATGACGAAATAATATTCGACTTGGTTGTTGGTGGTCGAGCCCAAACATATGCCATTGGAATGGAGTAGGATATGTGAGGGAGTATAGAGGGCCCAAGTGGCCAAAGCGAGATTCTGGGTCCAGTGGTTGGCACCGTCAGTGTAACCGATGTGGTAGGATAATGGACGATGCATATGTCAATAACACAGGTGATAGATCATACATGAGGAGTGGTGGCATTAAAGAAGACTAAAAATTCTACAAATGTGTACAAAGAGAAACCTAAGGTAGGGGGGTAACTCTTAGGCATAAAAATTCTTTAAGTACAACCCTTTGACGGGTTCTTTGAGAGGGTATCCTTTTGGAGAGGCCAAGATGTAGGCGCCTTTAGTGAGGCAGTGTTGGATGATGAAGGGGTTGTGCCATAATGACTTGAATTTCCCATGGCCTAGATCGTCGTGGGAGATATCATAGCATAACATGAGATCACCTTTGTTGAATGAGCGAAGGTTTACATGATGGTCGAAGGTGGATTTGGACCATCTTTTGGCTAGCTCATCGTGTTTTAATGAAGATCAACGGTCTTCATCAAGTGACTCTAAGGTTAGCAGGCGCTGCTCCATTGGAGCAGTTTCAGGTAAGAGTTCTATGGCAGTGCGTAACGTGGGGATTTCACACTCGATAGGGAGGGTGTATTCAATCCCATAGACGAGGTGGAATGGTGTAAAACCGGTGGCAGTTTTGACTGTCATGCGATAAGCCCATAAAGTGGAAAACAACATATGATACAAGTTGGTCTTATGTTTGTTGACAATACATTTGCAACATGGTTTTGAGGACTTTGTTGAAAAACTCGACCTGTCCGTTGGAATGAGGGTAGTATGGTGAGGAAAACTCATGGGTGAAGCCTAATTTCGAGGAGAGTTATGCAAATATCCCATTCAAAATGTTTCCCATGATCAGAAACTAACTGTTGTGGGACTATGAATCAAGTAATGACATGATTGAAGAAAAAACACGTTGTTGTGTCAGCAGTGTTGTTAAAAGTGGGCATGGATTCGACCCATTTAGTAAAGTAATCTGCTTCCATGCCAATGTACTTGTTTCCATTACTGAATGGAGGATGGAAAGTCATGAAGTCTATTCCCCACTTACAGAGGGGGTCGAATGTGATGACCGGGTGTAGAAGAGTTGGTGGAGCATGTGCTTTGTTTGAATAAATATGTCATTTGTCCCATCCCTTGACACCATAGATGCAATCATGAAACAAAGTGGGCCAGAAGTACCCTTCTCGAATGATTTTTTGGGTAGTAGACATACCCGAGAGGTGACCACTGCAAGCGCCACTATGGAAATAATTCAAGACTCTATCATCTTCGTCAATGATAAGACATCGTCGAAGGATGGTATCGAACCCACATCGGTAAAGAATGCCCCTGATGGGGAGGTATCAGGGAGCATGATGGAGAATGCGTCGATGGTCGTCTCGAGAGAGGTGAGACCCAAAATTCTATGTGTGAAGGTAGACGAGGAGGTCGTCGTACCAGGGGTCATCAAAGGGGATGAAGAAGAGGTGTTCATTGGGGAAATCCTCATTGACGGGGGAATCTTTCGCGTAAGAAGGAAAATTTGTAATGAGTTCGGTGAGGACAAGAGATTTATTTATTTTGGGAGTAGAGAAATCTAGATCATATTCCTAGAAGATAACGATCCATCGGGAAAATTTTCCATTAATTTGTCGTCATCTAAGCAAGCACTGCATGGGGTTGGAATCTGGTACGACCTTGGTAGTTCGAAGCATAATATAATGTCACATTTTTTGGACTACGAGGACAACTGCTAACATGATTTTCTTTTCATGATTATACTTCAAGGGTGGTCCTGAAATATTTTTACTGATGTAGTAAATCACATGTTCACACCCCTCATCCCCTAATTGGACGACGACTCCTACTATTAAAATAGTCGAGGAAAATAAGTAGAGGAAGTAATCACGATCATAGTCTGGGGGACTAATCAAAGGGGAATTGGATAGGGAGGTTTTTAAATCATCAAAAGAGGTTTGAGCATGTTCATCCCATCGAAATGGGATATCATGTCATAGTAGGCAGAGAGAACTATGTGCGCGAGTGGCATAGTCTGGAACAAAGCAACGCAAAAAGTTGGCTTTGCCTTGTAGGCTATGCAGTTGGTGTAAATTACTAGGTGGTGGAATGTTTATGATAGCTTGGACCTTGAGGGGATCCACAGTGATGCTGTTTTGGGAGATGATGAACCCAAGAAGGCACCCAACGATGACGCAAACGACACACTTGAGGGGATTCAAGCAAATATTATATTGGCGACATTGTTGGAAAATGATGTGTAAGTCGTCTAAATGTTGGGTTCCCTTTTTGGATCAAGTCGTGAGGTCTTCCAAATAATAAAGGATGATGGGAGAAAGATCATGAAAAACATAGGTCAAATCTTGTTGAAATGTAGCACCGACGTTTTTGAGTCCAAACGGAATGACACGATAAGAAAAGGTACCCCAAGGGGTTGCGAAAGAGGTTTTGTACTGATCTGTTGGGTGGATTTGAATTTGATTATAGTCGGAGAACCCATCCATAAAGGAAAGTTCCTCATGGCAAGCACAATCATCGATGATTTGGTTGATGAAAGAGGTAGGGAAGTTGTCTTTGGGACAAGCATGGTTGAGATCATGAAAGTTTGTGCAGACCTGAATAGTTCCCTATTTTTTTTAACAGGGATAGGGTTGGAGACCCATGAAGTGTACGCAATGGGGTAAATGAAACCAACAACATGTAACTTGTCAATTTCGGCTTTGATAGCTGCAACTTTGGATGGGTGGAGGGGGAGTTACTTTTGATGAACAGGGGCAATATCCAACCAGGTGTCGATTCAATGTTTGATTATAGAAGGATCGAGGCCATGCATCTTCATATATGACCAAAAAAAAATGTCTCGGTATTCCTGAAAGAGAGCTTTATAATCAATGATTCCTTCAGGGGAGCATGTGGTGCCAATGGTGACTTATTCTATGATGTCATTTTTAATGGAAATGTCAATTTTGACAGTGGGGGATATGTTGGCCATGTTGCCTTCTTAAAAATCATCGGGGGTAGGGATATGGTTTTTGAACCAGTCTATATGCTCCATAGGAATCAAATTCTTAGTTTTGATTGCGCACAGGGAGGCTTGGGTAGGAGGGTGAAAGGCCTCTTGTGAAAGAAAAAGTGCTCGATAGTGGATCCCATTCCATGGGAAATCGGGGGTAGTCGTCTCCTCTAGTATATCTTCGTCGCAGTGGAAAATGAGTGAATATAAGGGATCCTGGGATTTGGCAGGGGGAACTGTCAATGGGTAAGTGTTTTTGTCCTTAAGGGGTGAGGACGTAGAAGGGACATTGTGTACGGGGTGTGATGGATCGCTTGACATAAACCGAATGTCACGATATTGTGGATGGTACCTTGTTCGCTCAGGGATTGACGATGAAATATAACGAATGTCAATAATGTGAGCCTCTGTGGGGAGTGATTGAGAGGGCTCTGGCTGAGACATGTGGCGGATTGCAGCTAATGTTTGGTGGAATTGAGGTAGAGCTAGGCAATGATGGGTGTAATGGAAATATTATGAACATATGGCACATGCAAAATTGGTTCGTAACCCTTTCTTGCGTGCGGTTGAGGACTCCGTAGTAGTAGTTGAAGTACTTTGTGGAGTGGTAAGAAATGGGGTTTCTTTGGGGAGATAGATAATATTGCGTAGCTCGGGAAGAGTAGGACATCTGTTAGGGGGGTTTCCTTCGCATTCACATAGTACACAAGGAGGTTGAGCTCGGGGAGGGAGAGGAGTTATGGGCTCGTTCTTCCGCTATCTGCCCCCAGTGGTGGTGGTGTTTCCTCCAGCTGGGGGTGGGGTTGGTGTGGCAGAAGCCTGTATTGGGATCTGCATCGGTAGTCCCTATGTCTGAGGAGGGAGAGATGGTGTAGGAACCATAGCGGGTGGATGAAGATATCAGACAGGGATGGTGAGAACCATGTTGGGAAGGGTGAAAGTAGCAACTACCTAGAACGTTTGGAATCTAGGTGGGGGGTAGAAAATGGGATTTGGGTAATGGCTTGGGGGAGTGTTTCCCATATGGCTATTTTCTCCTGAAGGTGGGGGAAATCCGAGACAAGTGGTGTGGTGGTGTTCTCAGGGAATTCCTGAGGTAGTATTTCTCTGACTGGTGGAACTTCAATGTGGGGAGGGGCCTCAACGAGAGGCATATTTTCTTTGATATTTGTTCTATTGGAGGAAACTACACACACTTGTGAGAAAATAGATGTGTGGAGGAGAGGTGGTGCTCCATGATATTCCCCCAACAAGGATGGGTCCTTGAATATTCTAGGACCCATGTCAATGAATGAAAAAGAATCCAAGCTAGTGTGAACAAGGGGGAGGATGTTATCAATGTTGGTGGAATGATTGGGCTTGTAATGTGTAAGTTGGTCGATGGTGACGATTTTCCCGTTGTGGGGGAAAATCATCGTACAAAACATAGAAGAGGCTACCGCCTTCATAGAATACATGTAGCTACGTCCAGACAAGATATTGTAATCAAGTGGGGCGTCGATAAATTCAATGTCAATCAGGATGGTTTTTCCCCCAAGTTCTATAGGGACATTTTGGAAGAGCCCTTCAGGGGATGATGGGTGACCGTTATAAGCTATCAGGGTGATGGAATATGGTACTAGCTCAGGTGAGTCGAGTTTTTCCATACGAATTTGGACATGATGCATGTAGATACACCTTCATTGATGATGCATCGATGAATTGTGATGTTCTGGATCTTAAATGGTATCTGGAAAGATACCATGGCGAAGGTGTAGTTCTCCACTATCTAGATCAAAGGTGACGAGTCGAGTATCAGCTGGGTCGACTACCCCCAAGGTAGAAATAAAGGATTTTTGTTGTGATAGACAGGTTTGGAGAACCTCCAACACAGACATGGTTGCAGAATATTGTGCCAAGTCATCGACCAGATTGTAGTTCTGTGTTTCCCTAGCATGAGGTTTATGTACATTCTGTCGTAACAACATATGGGGTCTACAAGGGTCTGGTTTTGTGTTAGGGTGGGGAATCATCAATGGTTGTCCTGTTGTAGCTGGAGCTGCTTCTAAGGTTGTTGGATTAGAGTCAGGAGGCAGGCCATATTGACAACCACATGTTCACAGAAGAATATCTTCTTCACTAGTAAGGAGGATATTGTGATCGGTCGGATTGCCAGGTTGGTTGACACCTGGGTTTTGATATTTCCCCATTTGTGGTGGGGCCAGGATTATCTTTTGTTAGGTATTCATCACACCTTGGTGTGGAATAGGGTTTTGAAAAACGACCAGAGGTGGTGGTTGAAAATAATTTTGTGGGGGCTGTTGAGGGGCAGGCAGTGCTGGAGGGCGTTGCGTGTTCATGGATTCTTTCATCTGTTTGAAATCATAAATTTGGGGGAAATGGTGACTATAATTTACATACTCACCACATAGAGTGTAAGGGAAGCTAGTTCTGAGGTTATTTTTCTTCCCTTGTCATGGTTGATTGTTATTGTTTATCCCTTGGGGGTTTTGGTTTCCTTGATTCTGGTTGCCCCCAATGGGGAAGTTTTGTTGGGGGTTATTTCCTCTTGGTCCTGGGTTGTTATTGCTTCAATTTTTCCCTTTATTATTGGAATTATTCAGCTTATGGGATGAATTTTCTGTATTCAATTGTTCAAAAGTCTAAACTTGTTGAAGTGGCATCATGCAAAATGGGATCATTCATGAGTTTGGTTAAATCAAGAATGTTGAGGGATGCCAAGTATGACATAGGGAGATTTTGCGGAGGATCAGTTCCAGCCATTGTGTGTGTAGGTAATGGACATGTCCCTTGAGAGGGATTTGGTGGGTTTGTACTTCTCCCTTGAGAAGAAGTTTGACCCCCTCCTCCTTGTGAAGGAGAACTAATAGATGGATGTCCTTGGGTATTTGACCCAAGAAAAGTGGAACCAAGTAAATTTGATTCCAAAATAGTATCACTCACTGGGGTGTGATATGGTTGAGCCGATGAGTCGGAAAGACTAGGGACTCCTCCTAGAATAGGAGAGAGATTATGCAAGCATCTAGAATGATGGGGATTCTATGGTTCCCCTATGGTTCTGACTAGCAAAGTGAATGTGTGCAAATGGTGACAAGAGATAAATAAATGAACAAGAGCTTTTGACCTTCACAAAATAGTATAACTCATAATTGCATGTAATCAAATGAACATCATACATAAATCAACTGTAAATGAATAAGCATGTGGATAGGTGGATTTTGTTCGCGTGGGGGAACAATAAAAAAAATGCTCATTTCCTAGAAGACTTATTGTCCTTCCTCTCAATTCAACACCGGGCCTTCCAATAGCACTCTTCAGTGGGTTATGAAGCCACCGGAAGAGGAACTAGTCAAGGTTGAAGTAATCAGTTATAATGAGGGGTAGAGGGTGCATATCTCGAAAGAGATGGCGATATTTCTCAATAGCCACACAAAATCTGATCAAGGTGCGATTGCAGCCCACAACCGATACCTGGGTAGATATCCTATGTTTGGCCACTAAGTACCTCGAGCAAAGTGCGACACTTAGATTTTCGGCCTCCGAAATGGGTCACGGGCTGGATACCCTCGCAAGAGTTGGGTGATTCAAGGAGGGATGCACAGGGCAACCAGATCATGGCCTTCGAGCCTTTACAGGTATCTCCCTGCCTTATGGTATAAGAACACTTGACTTGGAGGATTTGAAAGATCCCTATTCTCAACTTCTATTGTTTCAAAATGTGAGAACCTGAGAACGGGGGGTTATTTGGATGCCTACCCCCAAGATCCTATCTAGAATAAAAATATTCTTTTGGCACCCCCTGTAGAGGAAACTTTAGTGCGTTCTTAGAAATTTTTTAGATGTGGTGGGATGAGATATTAGGGTCATGGACCAACCTCGTTTGAATTAAATTGGTGTGGATAATTTCCAAAGAAGTAGTCAGATCTTTCAGAATTCCTTTGAAGAAACCCTACTTCGATCTCCATTATTCTAATAGAAATTATGTGAGTGAGGAGTGGCTTTGTGTGCAAGAAAATGAAAAGTGTGCAAAGATTTTTAATAAGTTAAGTGTGAGATTGCAGCATGTGGACTTTATGTGGTCCTTACAAATATTCTTACCTAGCTTTCTATGTTTCTTTGGTACAACCTTGTGGAATATTTAAATCCCTAAAGAACTAGCAATGTGGACATATGGGTCCTTACAAATCCTTTAAACTCCCTAGAATTTTGTCTATACTAAGAAAGCTTTTGAAACTATCCTAAGATTGCAAACATGTGGGCATGTATGGGCCCGTTACTTGATCTTTTAAACTTTCCTAGAGTGTTTTCTAAGCTAAGATATCTTTTAGAAACTATCCTAAGATTGAAAACATGTGGGCATGTATGGGCCCTTGCAAAGCTTTAAGGTGATTTCCAAAACTAAGAGGAACCCTAGGGGGGCTTTGTCCTCTCCTAATGATTTGTTAAGGGAGATGAAATGTCCTTTCAATCACCTTGCGGGGAAGAACATACTTGAGGGTTAAAATTGATTTCTAGTCCCAATTTAATTGATTGTTTTGTTGAAAAAGAAATAACTTCAACTCAAAATTTTAAATGCCAAAATGAGCCATCCATGTGGAAAAAAAGAAAAAGAGAAGAATAGTGATTCCTTTTACCCCTATGTGCTTATCTTAGCCAACCTTTCTTGTGATAAAGGCCTCTAAGTGAAGTGTAGTTTCTTTACAAAGTGCAGGAAAATACAATTTGAAGGTTAGGGGCCCTCCAACCATTCATAAAAACCCTTACAATTTGAAAAAACTGAACTTATGTGTAGGCTATAGTTCTGAAAGGCACATAAGGGAACAAAGTGTGCAAAGTGAGAAAAGGAAAGAATTTTTTCACACGCACAGTGCGCGTTTGTGGGCCTTAAAGCTGCACACTTCTTGTCACGCATCGTGGAAGAAATTTCCAAGTGAAATACTCTTTCCTTGGATCTGAATTTTCACTTTAGTAGGTTGGGCTAGGTCGGTTTTGGTACCTGCATATCAAAACAATAAAAAAGAAGTTATCTCAAGACTTAAATAGTGAGGAATTTGATATCGATCCCTAGTATTTTCATCAATATGTTGTGTTGATTTTGTCACATGGGTGAGAAAAAACACAACACTTGCATGCTTAGTTAAGTCAGCTAAATAAGACAAAATTTTGTGAGTTGAATAGATAACCAAATACACATGAAACAAAGAAATAAAAAGTAAAAACAACTAAGAAATAAATGTTAGAGAATCTTGAAAGAACTAGAACCATGAAAAGCAAAAAATGACCAATATATAGCTACCAATGGATCAATATATTGATAGGCTAAACACCGTAGAGAAAGGCAGGGAATTATGAGTCCCCTATTCCTTCTTGGGAGGGTTCTTGAGTTCCCTAATAGAGAGCTCTTCTCTTCATGCAATGGCAAGTAACAATGGTGAAGTAATACAATTCCAATTCCCTCAAGAGGTGAGTGGAATAGCCCTTGCTATAGTGCTTGAATGATTCAAAGAGAAAAGAGGATTCTCAAAGAAGAATTCTTGCATCATAACAATACCTTGAAGTTCTTGTTTTTCTAGCACACCCATGGCACAAATTTATAGTGTCCATTCATGGAAAGATATAATTGGTTCATAGTGTGAACAAGGGGCCTTTCAAGGCACTTCCTATCCCTTGACTAGCCTCCAAGCTAGATTTCGCTCAGATATGAGTGTCAAATCGTGTTGGGGGTTGGACTAGAAGTGGTTGAGAGGCCAACGAGATTCATAAATGCGTCGTTCATGGAAGTGCACGTATTTTCTCATAGACAGTCGTGCATCTTGCACACAATGTGCGCAGAGGGTTATGTTAGCCTGCACATTCTGCACACTGTGCGCGTGCTTCCTTTGGTGAATTTGCGCACTTTGATTTTTGAACCAAGTATATAGTTTTTTTCCTGTTGAATGGATTTTGGTGTTGTAGGTGGACTAATTGATCCTAGAATTAATTTCTTTCTTCAACCGTTTGGTGCAATGTTACGGACGATTTTTCAGTGATAACAACTAGCTTCTTCCACAAGCAAGCAAACACAAGAGAAATGAGGAATCCTTGAGCATATTGAAAATTTAATATCAGATGCAGAAAACATGGATTTATTAAGACCAATATAAGAGGATGAATTTAAGGTGGAGGTTTGGAGATTAAATTCAAACAAATCCCTTGGTCCAGATGGATTCCCAATATCCTTATATCGCAGCTTTTGGGATATCATAAAAAAAAACTTATGCAGAATGCTCTGATTCACCCAAAAAAATCTGATTGGGGGAAACACCAACTCTTCCTTCTTAGCTATCATTCCGAAAAAGGAAACCCCTCTTGTTTTGTAATATTCGGTCCAATACCTCTATGTAATATTTCTTATAAAATTATGACAAAAGTAATTGCATGCATGTTAAGGAAATGCATGCTAAAAATGATCTCAACTAACCAGAGAGGTATTTTGTTGCATGTGAAAAAATTTGATAACATCTTTCTAGTGTAGGATGCCATCTACTCAAGTCAATAAATAGGTGAGAAACAAATGGCCATCAATTTATACATGGTGAATTCATTTTATAAGTTCAGATATGAATTCCTCTTCCAGGGAATGAAAACATTTTGGTTCAATGAAGAGTTCATTAAATGGGTTGCCTCATGCATCAAGGCTCCATGGATAGTGCCTCTTCTAAATGGGAGAACAATTTCCTTCTTTCAGTGTAGGAATATCCTCCATCAAGGATGTCCCCTATCTCCTTTTATTTTCATCCTTATGGTTTATTCCTTAATTTTAAAGTTAGAATCGAAAAAACGGACTGGGAATCTCCCGGGTCTTCAAATTGTAATTGGATTGAAGAAAATTAACCACTCACAATTTGTGGATGACACTCTCTTGTTGGGAGGAACTTCCCCTATCACTACATCGAGATTCAATAAAATCCTAGACTCTTTTGTGGATGCCTCAGGGGGAGTTCTCAATAAAAGGAAATGCCATATTTTTAGCCAAAACTATAGACATAGGGACATGCATCGAATAACTAACATCCTACAATTTTCCTTGGTGGAGTATTGGTATTCCTTTATATACTTGGGAATGTATATATCCCTCAAGGAAGTGAAAACTTAGGAGTGGAATATTGTCATATTGGAGAAATTCTATAGAAAATGAGTCCAATGGGGATCACATTGGCACAACCTAGCAGGCAAGGTGGTTCTAATAAAATTGGTCCTATCATCCCTTCAATTTTACAAATGCTCAACAGTTGTGGAGCCCCAAAGGGTCGTAAATTCAATGGAAATGAAAATTACAAACTGATCCATTAGGGAGGAAAATCTAATGGGAAACAATTTCATTTGATTAATTAGAATTTACTAAGAAAACCAAAAGAGAGAGGGGGCTTGGGGATTCATGATCTGAAACTGAAGAATCTTGGAATGGGAGGCAATATGGTATGGAAACTAATATCGGGGAAATCAGAACGGTGGAAAATAGTTCTCTGGAAAAGAAAATACATGAGGGGACCAAACTCAAGATGTTTGGAGAGACCCTTCAAAGACACAAAAGTCTTGCCAATTCCAAAATTGATGAAAAATTCATTTGCTCTTATCTTGGAAAAAATAATTGGATACTAAGAAATGGGAGGAAAATTAGAATATGGGAGGACAACATATTTGGGAAGCCCTTTATTTCCCACTGAGATTACATGAATCCATTAAATATTTGGCTTGACAATCATAACAAGAATCACCTGTATGATATCTCCAATTGGGATGAGCATACAAGGAATTGGAATAGATGGTATCTTGGAGACCTCCCACCTCATCTTGAGCCTTTAGCAGTTTCTTTGCTATCTGATTTTTCAGGGTGTGTCCCTAGGAATAAAATGGAGGTTGAAAAATAATGTTGGGATTCCTCTCACTTCATGGTGAAAAATGGATATAATCAACTATTGGGATCCAATCCTCTTCAACCATGCAACTCAATGTGGAAGAAGATCTTGTTGAGCACAGGTTTGCAAAAACAATCAACATATTCTCATGGACGTGGGTGCATGGGAAAATTCTTACAGCCAAAAAAATTTAAAAAGGGGGAATCACAAGGCCTTCTTGGTGTGACTTATGTTAGGCCGAGGAGGAAACAATGAATCACCTATTTATAGATTGCCAATTTGTGAAGGAAGTTTGGGGATTTTTCCTTCAAGATATGAGAAACATATTAGAGTACCCACAAAGTCAACTTGATTTTTTTGTTGGTTGGAGAAACAAGCATAAAGGGACACTGAAAAACAAGCCTAATTTCTCTAAAATCTGAGATGAGCTTCCAAAGTTCATTTTTTGGAAAAGTTTGGATTACTAGGAACAAAAAAAATCAATGGGGAACTTAACACTCCCTTCAACACAACAACTAAATCCATCTCCCTCCTAGCTAAAACCTTGGGCCAACATTTTTTCTTCGAAGACCAAGGACTAGACAAGTTTGAAGAATACTAGATTAGAAAAATCTTATTTAGTTTCCTCTTCTCCTCCAAGAAGGTGCTCCAAAACCATAGTAAGACAAAGATGGACTATTCGATTTCAACCCTTGGAATTTCTAAAATGGAAATCACAACATGAATTCCACATGATCATTTTCTATGTATCTTCTTCAGATAACCTAGGGGTGCCAGGAGTAGGGGGGATAATTCAGGATCCCAAAGGAAATGAAATTGCCAGTTATGCTCGGGGTTTGGAAAAAATTTCCAACAACTTAATAGAATTCTATGCATTATGGTGTGGCCATATCTTGGAAAAGGAGGATGAAATTAAGGAAATAATGATGTTAGGTGACTCATTGTTTATCATCCAAGTTGTAATCAATCGAGGTAATCACTCAAACCTCAGACTTGTCTCTCTCCTAAACTGAATCAAGTGATTAACTCAATATTTTGAACAAATACGTTTCTTTCTTATCAAATGTGAACTCAATGCCAAATAGGATAGGTGGTCCAAGAAAGTGAAATCCATCTAGTAAGGAATGCTCAATTTAAATAAGACAAGTAACACTCTTTTCATCCCCTTGTGCAATGAGGTTTGGGGTCATAATGAATTTGGAACCGGGGCCTATTTGGGAAAATAAGGGGCTTATTGTCAGGTTATGATGGCCATGTCTATTAAGATGGAAAAAGGGAACATTCCTTCAACGCCCTTTAAGCCAATATCATGGCCTTCACCCACCAGAAAAAGAGCTGGGTTAACACCCTGGAAGTAGAACACGGGCATTTGAGATCCCTGGTGCCATCCCTGCACATGAATTCCATCTATTTGAAATCCACTAAATAGGGGGGAGGGCGTCGAGGAGTAGTGAAAGAAGAAAATGCAAGGCAAGTGCAAGACCCCGTGGGAATCGAAGATGAATTCAACCCTCCCCACCCAGTCTAAAAAGGAAAACTCAGGACAGTGTACACTCTTAATTTCTAAATGATTTTCTTAATTGAATGTTTGTTAGGACAATAAATTAGGTTAGCAACTAGTTGGAATACTTGGAAGTCAAGTTCATTTTTTGATGCTTCAATCAAATTGTTGTACCTAGAAATTAAACTGGCTATAGAAGCAAATGTTGAACTCAATTTTGATGTAAATTCTAGTTGCTACTTTAGTGCAGCCCCTATTAATATAAATTATCTTTTTGGTTTTGGTTAAAAATAATAATAATATTTTTTTTAAGATGTATCTTTTTATAAACCATATAAAGGTATTAGGAATTAATTGAAACCAATTGTATATTTTTACAACAATGATATAATAAGTAAAAAATTACAATTCTGATAAGGTATAAGTATCTACTAATAACAATTTTTTACCTTTGTTTTTTTTTAAATATTAATTTTATCTTTTTAAAATCCATGTTAGGGTACTGCAATTCAATTTAAATTTTAGATTAGACTTGAATGTATCTTTCGTCAAAACCGTGTGATTTTTTATATTTATGAAATATTTATGAAAAAAAACACATGGGTTAATGAACACATGTTTCTTCTCATTTTATTATAAAACTTAACTATGTTCATTCTAGATTTCAAATTAAACCTACACATATCTTTTTTCAAAACCATGTGATAATATTAACTTTTTTCTTTCAAATAATAAATGATATTAGAAATGCCAATAACTTTCAAGCGAACAAGTTATGTGTTATTATTGTTAAGGGATTTTTCGATTTATGCAGCTCCATATATCTTTGATATCAATGGAATTAAAATTGCATGGAGCATGACTTGTGTGGGATATTAAACTATACTACCCACCCTCCAGTAAGGGTTTGATGATCAACATAACCCTTGAGGAATGTCACAATGCAGCATAATCCTTTATGAATATTGCAATTTGACATAACCATTGAGGAATGTGGCAATTCAACATAAGTCAACCATGTTAAATGTGAGAATGAGACACAACCATTATGGAATGTTGCAATCAATCATAACCCTTGAGTAACATCCATGGACAATTTTAAGCATGGAAATTTATCTCGGAATGTAGAAACATTGGTGAATCTTACTGACCCTTAATATGCAAACTATAAAATGTTTGGCGATATTTTTTTTTTTAAATACTCAAGTTTCTAAGGGTTTTATATATTTTCTATAAAATTTGGGATATTTTTAATGTAAAATAATTTTATTCTATAGAATTTGGGCGAATCACTTTTAG